>LOEQ01007730.1:0-23413 GCA_001685075.1 Bramus lutescens | reverse complement strand
GAAATTGGTCATCAAAAGAACAAATAATCCAATAAAAAAATGGAGTACAGACCTAAACAGAGAACTCTTAACAGAGGAATCTAAAATGGTTGGAAGATACTTAAGGAAATGCTTAACATCCTTAGTACTCAGAGAAATGAAAATCAAAACAACTCACCCTTAATCCTAGCACTCGTGAGGCAGAGGCAGGTAGATTTCTGTCAGTTCCAGGCAGGCGAGTCTGGTCTACAAAGGGAGTCCCAGGACAGGCTCCAAATTATATAGAGAAACCCTGGTTTAAAAAAAAAAAGAGAAAGAAGAAAGAAAAGGGAAGAAAGTGGGCCTGCCAAAATGGTTCAGCAGGTAAAGATACGTGGTGGAAAACAAGAGCCGATTCCCACAAGTTGTCTTCTGATGTCCACATGTGTTCTGTGGTATTAGCACCAAAATAAATACAAAATGTAGTAACTTATTTTAATATTTTGAAATCTTTTTATTATTGGTTTTTTGAATCAGGGTTTCTCTGAGTAACAGTCCTGGCTGTCCTGGAACTTGCTCTGTAGACCAGGCTGGCCTCGAAGTCAGAGATTTGCCTGCCTCTGCCTCTGAAGTGCTGGGATTAAAGGTGTGCACCACCACTGCCTGACAGTATTTTGAGATCTTTATCAGACACTCAAAGTCATAATTTTTGAGTGTGGACTTGGAATTCTCTGGAAAGTCACAAAACACATGGTGATTACTCTGAGTAATTATCTTCCCTCAAATGGAGGGGTGGAGGAACAGAAAGACAATGTATATGCTCACTCCCATAAAGCTCAATTGTTAATCTCATAGAAGAAAAGAAAAAAAAAAGATGCCAGTAAAGGCTGAGTGGGGGAATGGGGTGGGAGGGAGAACACAAACTACAGTCATGTAGGTTAGAATAAAGTCCAGTATTCCACAAATTGCCAGGCCAATTGTAATTATTTGTTACATATTTTATTTTTTACAAAAGCAAAAGAGCAGAATTCAAAGGCCCTGATGTAATGAACTAAATGTTTAAGAGAGAAATGCCAACAGTCATTATTTGATCATTGCATGTTGTTTTGGGGCACTCAGTTATCACACTCTGCCCCATAAGTATGAATAATTGTTGTGTGTCAATTATAAACAAAATGGAGAGATGGGTTCTATGATCCCAAGCCCCTAGACCTGGTGGCTTCAGGTAATATGACTTAAGCCAATCAGAGTCTTTGTCCTGTCTGTCCCTTCAGAACTGTTACTAAAAGAGCATTGGTCTGTCAGTCAATCTGACTGTACATCTGTCTGTTAGAACTCAAATGTCTTTCCCTGTGCTTAGATTCTCCTTCTTGCGCTCCACACACACAGGAGAACATTGGCTGAGAAGAAGCCTTCTTCATTAGGATCTTCAGTGTTAGAGCTGCAGGCAAACTCACATTACCAAGTACTTTATCAAGATTGAGTCACGCTCCCAACCTGGACCACCTGGACCATGTCCTGTCATAAACCTGTTTGTTCAGAACTCTGGCAAGGAAGAACGATGTTAGCTATGTGATTCCATAAGATAGTTCCACAACTGTGCACATGTTTTTAGGAAAGAAGACTGATAGTAGAGCCTAAGGCCTGTCCCTGCCTTGTTAGAGAAACTCAGAAACAGGACTTATTAAACATACAGTGTACACATACACATACATTTCCCCTGGGGTAGGGTCTGAGTTTATATCATGAACAAGATTCTATGTGACTCTGACATTGCTGGTGGAAAGTCCACACTGGAAACCTTGCTGTTAAATAAAAGATGCTGCTCATGTGTCCAGAGGCATGCAGATTATTGAGAGGCAGGAAGATGTACCCAGAAATACCCACACCTTAATCCTTGGAATCTGCAAAAGTGATGTACTCTATGGGAAGGAAGAAATTAAGCTAGCTAATTAGTTGCTCATATATTAATGTGATACTGGACTAGTTGCGTAGTTTTTGTGTGTCACATGGTCCCTCCAAAGTAGATGGAGCCATAAGAAAGGTCAGAGAGAGGCAATGGGAAAAGGATTCCATCAGCCGCTGCTGGTTTTGAACATGGAGGAAGGGGCACAACCCAAGGAACATGGGCAACTATAGAAGCTGACTAAAGCCTGGGACAAGTCTACTCTAGAGCCTCCAGAAGGAATGCAGTCCCTCTGACAGCGTGCCTTAGACCCATGTCCAAGTTCTAATCTATAGACTATAAGATAATGAATTTGCTTTGTCTGCAGCCCCCAGATCTGCAGTCATATGTTATGATATCAAGATGAGTTAATACACAGACACTTTTTCCACGGTAGCACTGTCTCTAAACTTGATATGCTTCAGCCAGACGAAAGGATTTATGGATAAGAGCGGGTTTGGTAAAGAGGTACAGTATTCCTTGATGATACATTCTAAAGTTTTAAATGCCAAAACTCCCAGGCTGAGAGAGCAGGACCGACTAAAGCCCGAACTGGCTTGATTTTAACTTAAGTGAGCATGACGAGCACATTGTTAAAAACTCAGACCTGATTAACTCTCTGATGAAGCACAGCATGACAAATGTCTGGCAACCATAGAGCTGTGAAAGCCCAATGCAGTGTAGAGAGTTGGGGAGTTTTTCTGGGCAGCTGGAAGCCTGGGCTGCAGGAAAGGAACCCAGGGTCACAGGGGGGTCAGTGTTAACATTGGTGTCCCCATTCCGGAAGGAGTCCTATCCACGCTGCAGGGTCATTTATAGTCACTGAAGAGCATAAAGATAAAGATGTCCAGAGACCCACCTGTTCTGGGCTAAGTCTCCCCTAACTGAATTTCGGTTTATGCAAAGAAACTTTGGATGCATCTGCTTTGACTTGGAGACTGAAAGTGTGGCTCCTAGAATCATATAAATCATGGCATTGAGAGCTCTCATTTATTCCGTCATGATTTTGTTTATTCCATCATGGGCTCATTCATTCATCATGTATTTATTATGCATCTACCACATTCTCAGCACCAAAGACGTATGGGTAAATGCTAGGCAATCTTATTCTCAAGGAGCTGTCAGTGTATTTGGAGAGAAAGACTTATGCTCCAAGGGTTACAGCACCAAGTGTTCAGATCAATACTGGAGCTCTGCCCCCGGGTGTTAGGAATCATGGAGGAAAGTCCTAACTCAATCCAAGAATAAGGCAGAGGGAGGGCCAGAGAAGGGGAGGCAATGCATGAGATAACCTCAACAGATGAGAATTGGGGTCAAGAAGGCATTCCTGCAGTGGGTAGAGCATAGTTCTGTGTGTGGGTTTGGGGGAGGCAGCTGCTTAGAGTTGAATGAGCCTAGGGGTGTATTCCACCCAGTGACTGCTATAAGATCAGACTGGAAAGTTAAGCAGAAGCCCGATTTCAAATTGCTGTGTGGCTTGTTAGAACATGAAAGATATTGACTATGAAGGAGATTGTAGAGAGTGAAGCAAGGTAGCATAGTTACATATATGCGGATTACAGATCCATCACTTGGTGGCTGTGAGCAGTGGCCAGGGCCGGGGTACACACAGGTGGACTAGATGCGGGGAGGGAACTCAGAGTCCAAATGGGGCCGCAGACACAGAAGCTCTCTGAGAGGAATGACTTACCGCGGGAATAAACTAACGTTTCACGTTGAAGCAAGCGGTTCAAGATTTCTTCAGCTTACACTGGGAAATGACAGAAAAAGTGTGGTGGGCTGAACATTGGTGGTGGTGGCCACAATATGTTCTTACGGCTCCTAAAGAGCTTTATTCACTGAGAAGGGGGTGAATGTGAGACTGTATTTAACATGCATTTTATATTATTGTGTGTGTTGTGATTATAGGCCTGGCTCACACGTTTTTATTCAGAACCATTTATTCAGAAAATCTCTTTTCAGAATTTGAGTTCATTCTTCATTAATTTGGTGGCAGTTTTCCGTAGCCCAGTGATTGAATTACCTAAGAGCACCTGCCTGAAATGATTAACATGTGAGGAAGCCATGGGGTTGTATTTGATATAAATGATTTGTTTCCTGAAGTTGTATTTTTATTAAAGGGGGACCCAGTGAACCACCCTGACAAACAGAGGCTAGGTTCTGGCTTCCAGGAAGTACCTGGGAGGTTAACGAGCAATTAGCAGCTAACAAATGACAACATGGCTCAGGGGAGAGGTTTTGTTTCTTAAGCAATAGGTCAGCATCACGGAGAAAATAAGTTTGAAAAAGGATCGTATGGTCCACATCTCAAAGAAGGGGTGACAGGGAGAGAGGGAGAATGAGCCTGTGTGTGAACCTATTCTCTTGAGAGACTCCCAAGTGGATCAGGTAGAATTGAACTGCTTAATCCTCGGGGGAGAAAGATGATACATTTCTGGGTTTCTTGAAGGCAAACTCACCCCAGTAGGACATAGAATTTTCTTAAGTAACTGTGACACTGTACTCGGACCTTCTGGTAAGCTGTGGATGTGAGGAAGAGTGGGCTCAGAAGGATGAAGAAGAGAGGACATGGACTGATGAAAAATATTCTAGGGTTTCATTCAGGAATGAAAAGCATATTTTTATTTGCAATACATTGTTAGGTAATGATTCTGTCCTTTGAATATTTTTTATTGAGATGTGTGTACAACCTCTGCGTCAATTAAGGACAGAAACAATTTGTACTTCCTGAAACATAAATTGAATATTGCTATCATTTTGAGATTTATGACTCTGAGTATCTGGAAAAGCAAGCTGGTATATCTGAAGGTTGGTAAGAGAAACTTTCAAATACAGTCTGAAGCTGCCAACCCCTCCCCTTCATAATCCACATCCATCCCCATAATTAGAGGTACTTTGAATATCTATTTGGACATTTTCCCTCCTACGCCCCTGACATATGTTTCAGTTCCTGTACCGCTTCATTGTTCTATTCTGAAAAAAAAAATCTGGATCCCCATGCTAACTTTTGCCATTTGGCATTCTTAATAGCTTTTGCTGCTGGAAGACTGCATAAGCCAATTTTGTGATTCTTCACTGGGGCAGCAGACCCTGTATGCAGGTCGAGGGGGGTTGAGGAGGAGCAGGCAAGCAGAGGATAATTAAATCCTACTGTTAGGGGAGAGTCACTCAAGAGTGAGATTTGATGTATTTCCACGAAACATGCTCTCCTTACCACTTCTCTAACCTTATAAGGAATATAGGTTAGCACAGTAGAAAGATGGAAACTCTCCATAGCAAGTTTTAAAAGTACAGAATCGGACCCTCCACGAGATGGGACCTAGGAGTCTGAACACTTGTAGTATCTTTCTCAGTGGGTTTGATGCTGTTGGTTCCAGAGGCAGGAAACATCTGGATTCCTTCCTTGGACATCTCCTCATGTAGATGATGCTTAACTGCCTTTGCTTAATTGCCTCTCATTCTTTCCTATGCCCTGTATCTTGGCCACGCCTCCTGGATGTCTGTTATGCACTGGGTTTGACCTTTGTTCGTGTTCCCAGGTTATCTCTGTAACAGTACCAGTGGTATTGGGGGTCCTTATTATGCCGGTTCCCCAGTTCCTTCCCAGAGCAGAACAGAAGAGCACAAGCTGCCACAGATGCTCTTCTTCACGAAAGAACTTAGAGTCAAGCACTGAGCCCTGGAGAAATAAGCAACTGCTCTTCTACTTAGAAGGAGTATTAGTGGTGTGTGTGTGTGTGTGTGTGTGTGTGTGTGTGTGCGCGCGCGCGCTTTGTGTGAGCATGTGTGAGCATATGTGTCTATGAGTAGATAGATGATAGGCTAACAGAAAGATACATCATAGATAAATGATTAATAAATAGTAGATAGAAAATATATATGGAGAGGGGAGCTGAGAGAGAAAGAGGGAGCAGGGATAGGTACAGATAACCCGCCCCCTCATTGATTCACTTTTCTAGGAAATTCACACCACTTTCATAGTTGTTTACACACCTGCTCACAGAAGCACTCTACGTGAGATAGTGTGCTAATCAATCCTATGTTAATAGCAAAATTTAGACTGTGAGCTCAAATTGTTTCTTTGGCCACGTCTGCTCATCCTGGACTAGGTTTGTGCATAATACATGCCTGGCATAAACAAGAGCAGCTCTGTAAAGCCTACGGGGCTGTGCCTAGTCAAATCTCAGACACCTCACCTCATGCATGAGACCTGCATGAGGGTCCTTGTGCATTCACCCTCAAGCCCCGTTCCCCTTTGGTCTCAACCACTCTCGCTCCAAATGCCATCACAAGCTCTTGATGTTCATGTAGCCATCAGTTTTTCCATTAACATCATTATCTTTTTTCCAGGGTCCATTAGAAGTCCTGGTATAATGAGAATTTGGGGCATAGCTGGTCATTATTTTCCTAGACATCCACAGCTGGAGCTGCGGTGATGAACGGTCTGCATTCTATTCTCACCTGCAGCACACAGCCCCTCTTATCTCCATTAAGATGATCACCTCTCCCCCAACCCCGTCGTCATCCCCTCCTTACAACTCCATTACCTTTGAGCGTCATCTACGTCGTCCTAACTCCATTACCTTTCACACAGCCGCCATTACCGCTCTTATCGCCCCCTCTGCGTTTCAGTTGCCCTCACCATCTCCTTTACAGCCACCAGCTTTTCAATTACAGGTCCATTATCTTTATCATTACCTCAGTTACAGTCATAATTGCTCCCATAACAATTTTAACATCTTGATCCATCCCTCTACAATGCAAGACCCTGGCCACCTTTGATAAAGCTCCAGGCGTTCCCATTATACAGTAGACATGTACCCCAACATCTCCATTAGTGTTAGAAGTCCCTTCCTTCCCTTCATCAAATGACCCATGATAGTGTTAACTGCCACAGATCCGCCACTTTCCACAGTGATTCCACTGTTGCCACTCTTACTCCTATTTACAGCACACTCCTTCAGGCTCACTTCCTTTTTGGCACCAAGCAGCAGTGATCCCCATCTTCAAGACATCTCATCTGGACAGGCCTCTTTTGCAACATCTTGACTCAAGGAGATTGAACTGGCAATGTCTTGCTTGGGTTTTAAAAATTAGACTTCTGTAGAGGGCTAAGAGATGCATACACACATCAGAGTGGAGTCTGTTCTCTTTTTCCACCATTCAGATCAGAGGGATTGAGCTCAGATTGTCAAACTTGGTAGCAAACCCCTCTCTCATCCACCTTTCTGAACCTTCAGTGTCTTCCTCAAAGCAGTCAGGGCCATCCTTATTTCTGGTATTCCAGTGTGGTGCAGAGAGGGAGAGTTGATCATGGCTGCCCCCCCCCTTTAACTCACTAAATTGCAAGCGTTTGATGAACTAGCCCTCTTTTCCTTCCAAGAGCACTTAGCATGTGGCCAGACTTAGCTTAGTATTCAGCGAGCGCAGCTAACTGAGCCTGTGCATCACCTCTCCTCCTATATCTTCACACTTGCCATCAAGTTTTGTTGCACTGGTCACATCAAACTCTCAGCAATACACTTCCTAAGGATGACTACATCTACTCTTCCATTCCCGGGTCATTACCTCAATAGTTCTCATTCTTTAGTACAATGGCTCTCTAGTATCTCATGCTGATCCTTGACTAAGGGGACAGGGCCGCTCCATTACAGAGTTCTGTTTCCCTTCCAGAACAGACTTCTTCTTGCATGAGGAGTCAGGACCTGTTTCCCACCAGATCTGTCATGATCATTCTCCTAACAGAAATTCTCATTGCATTAGTGAAAGGTACCCTCTGAGCTGACTTTGACAAGACTCAAGTGAGAAAGAGCAGCCTGCTTTCCATGTTGGTGCCTGACTATATGATGATTCAGGCCTGTGCTTATGTGAAAGAGCTCAAAACTGAGACTTCCTGGGTCTAGTTCCCTGATCTGCCACCTCCTAGCTCAGGCAAGTTTTATGTAAGAACTTTTCCAGTCCTTGGTTTTCTTAAAAAATAATGGAAGTAGTAATAGGGTCTACTACCATTGTTTGCTTGGAGTTAAAAATGAGTGAATAGATAAAAAAATAACCCAAACAATACTTAGCAGAGGGAAAATATTTACATATTATAAGTTATTCTTGGGACCCTTAATTCTCCCTTAACTGAAATGATTGTTCAAGTCTTAGATTGAAGATTCAGTGTGCCTGAAATTCTGGTCGTGGACTATCAGACTTCTCATCATTACAGTTCTTAAGTCATTTTCCAACTTTAGGGCTCTCTGCATTCTCTGAGAATGCAGCAGTCCTTTGGCCCATGGCCACAGTCATTCCGCACTGGCAGAGATCTCGGGGAGTTTGCCTCCCTGGGTCTGATGAAAACTGTGCTGTTTCTGGGTCTGGGTCTGACTTTGCTGCTCAAGCACTGACTCAGCCCACTGCCTAGCAAATCCTCAGAAATAACCCTGCTCTACGCCTCCTAGCTGTCCACTGAAGTGATGCTAAGCCTGCTTTGATGGCCCTTGAATAAGGTCAGCAGTAATGTCAGAATGAGTCATGGCTGCTCAAACAGCTTTGCTCCCTGCTCCTCCCTTATCCTCTCTACTCTCCCTTCACTGACTGTAGTTTCTGTCTGGGAGCTCTCCAGACCATCCACCAAGTATATCCATGTACATTGGTTGCCCTTAGCTCTGCAGTTTCTGGAGGAGTGCCATGTCCTAAAATGATCTTCCCCTCTTCTACTATCACCATTTCTCCATCTCCTCTCTGTATAATCCTCCTCCAGTGACTCCTGGACAATAGAAAAATGTCTACTGAAATCATTAGTATTATAGGTATCTTGTGGGTATTCCTGCCTTGGAAGAAGAACCTATCAGGTACCACTTTAACAAAAATGTATCACAACTGGCAGAGTTTTGGGCAACATTGTTGAACCAGTGTTACTTGTTTTCTAAAGGTAATGGTGGTGTTAGGGTTAATTTTCAGAGCAGGGGGATTTCACATCAATCACAATACACTTCAGGGAGCCATAGAACTTTTCTAAAATTTGTCTAGTATATTGTCCTCAAATTACTAACCTCTTCATTCCTTGCAAAGGTTTCCAGATCTTCAGCTGACAAAGGTTGTGGAGGATATTCTATTGAGTCTTTGTAGCCAATTGCTAGAGAATTCAGGTGTTAGTGTCGGTCTGGTTATGTGTAATGTGTCAAACACAGGATAGGGCCACATCTCACTTAGATGTAGAAGCTGAAAAGTTGATTGCATTGTAGAGAGTAGACAGTGGTTTCCAGAGCCCAGGAAATGTGTGTGGGAGGGAGACTGAGAGGATGAGGATGATGAGAGGGGCAGTTAGGTGAGAGGAACGATTCCTAATGGTCTGTAGCATAGTAGGGTGACTATGGTTCACAAAATATTAATTAAATGTTTTATAATTGCTAGAAGAGGGATTTTGAAAACTCCCAAGACAAAGAAACGATAAATGCCTGAGGTGATAGATACACCAATTACCCTGATCATTACACAGTCAAGATGTGAGTTGACATGCTACTCTGGATTTCATAAATATGTACAATTACTACATGTCAGAAATGATGTTTTAGTTCAGTGTTTAAGGTATGAGGTTGTCAGGGCAAGAAACATTATTCTGATGCTGACAGAGGAGATGCTTTGCTGTCTCATCACAGAGACAGAGCAGGCTGGCTCTGGGTTAGGACCAAAGGGGTGACTGGGGTCATAGAGATGTTCTCTGCTCTACAGCGTTGGTCTTTGGCCAAGCTAGACCAAGGTAAGTAAGCACACATGGAGACAAAGCAGCCATGTTGATCACTCAGAGTAACACACCCACATGTTCCCTTCTCTTCCTTCTTTTTGAGTCTCCCCTCACCCCTTCCTCTAAAGCCTCAGGTGCTGGGCTCACAAGTCCTTCCTGAGAACATATGACCTGTGTCTTCAAGGCTCAGCTTGATGGCACAACCTCTGTCCTGATGTCTTCTTTGGTCACCAGTTCCAAGCATCCTCTGATACTTGTCCCTTTTGGGCTTCTAGTGCAGAAATACAGACAGTACCGAACAGTTTCCTGAGCATGTGATGGGCTGTCTTTTGGGTTTAGAACTGCCCCCTTGACCAAATCTTAAGCTCCCCCAAGCCAGGAAGCATGATCTATGCCCCCTTCTGTGGCCCAAAGTGCACACCTTCATATTCCATACAAAAGTACTTCAAAGACTTGCTGACTGCATCTTTTGGCATTTTCTCTCATTTCCCATCACTATCTTGCCCTTCATTTTACCTACGTCATGACACCACTCTGCCCTCTTACTCTCTGCTGCCCACATGCCACAGACCAGCAGCACTCAGGCACTGGTTATACATACTAGTTGTGGGCCAGCCTTGGGGGATCTCTGATTCCTGCTCCCTGGAGGAAGCTAGGAATTACATTTGAGTGACGATGTAGGTGCCACACTAGATAAGGCTGGCTTTGGTTTGTTATATAGATATGGAGCAATGAGAGACAGCTGGGGGCAGGTAGACAGACCAACAGAGTTCACACATAAAGAAATTCAGTCATAAAATCGCAAGTACCAATTAATTCCTTACAATATATCTTTAAGCTAGAGCGCAGGTATTTTAATGGGGGGCAAAGTATGGGCAATTTAAGCTTGCTTTGATGACATACATGCCAAAGGATAATTTTCCATGAGTTTTTTCAACATAGGTCTAAGTCCTGCTTTGGATCAATTCTCATCTGTATGTTGCAAGGCAATTTCAGTAAGTATTTAGCTTAATCAATTTGTATCTTCACTTTGACCTTCGGTACTCTGTTCATGGTTCCCAGTATGCAGTGTGCACTGTGATTTTTGTCTGTTCAAGCAATGTAGTTCTCAATGTTTGCACATAGCTTTATACTTAGCCAATATAATCAGGTGTTCCCTCCCCTCAGCCACTTCCATTTCCTGGAGAGATTCAAACTGAGCAGTGGCTTTGCCACTGTGTGGCTTACAGAACATATTTAAAAAATTATTTCCCTGAAACCTGGAGAGCTGCAAAGTTAGGCATTCTTGGGTAATGAAAGTAGTGGGGAAAATAAATTTTTTTATCAGCTTGTTTACACAATTATGTAAATGATGAACTTATACATGGCTGATTCCTCAATTATTCATGATTTGAAGCTCTTGAAAGTTCAATTCAGCTAAACAACTTTTCTTTCAGGGCTCATGGTAAGCAAGGTACTGTAATTTGGAAAGGAGGAGACGACGATACGATTCAATCAGGAACATTACGGAAATGAACAATAAATGTAGTACAAGTTGAGTAAGCTTGATCAGAACAGCACAACACACGCTCTGAGGTTTTAGGGCAGAGGACCCATCACCAATTCAGGTATATTTATGGAGAATGGAAAGGGTTAATCTGTAGCCCTCATCCAGTGCAGTACTGTGTTGGATACAGGGCCCACCTCCTCCTGTCTGAACCATTAGATCGGCTTTCTATTTCATGCCCCCTCACATTGCTGCTGCACTGCGATCTTTCTAAAGGCAATCTGACTATGCTATGCCTCAGCTCTAAACCCTCCATTCGCCCCTACTATGGACAAGGAGATCAAGTTTCTTATGTGTCACACATAGTATCTGCGCCCTCAGTACACTGTGTCCCCATTGAGCCTACAGTGGCCACTTTGTTTCATGTCACCTGGACCCCAGGGACCTCACTTGCCTTCCCCATGCTGTTCCTTCTACCTAGATGGACCTGTTCTTCTTTCTTTTGTTCCTTTCCCCTCGTGTGTCTGGAGAACTTTTTTCCAACTTCCTCGGCTCCTGTCGAGAAAAGACACAGCTGGTGATTCCTGACTCACCTTCCCACTACACTCAGCACCATCTCTCCACTTACCCCAGTCCTTTATAATCTGGGGCAGAGGCTGGGCATCCTGGATTTCCCTATAGTGTGCCCTGCTTGTGGTCTGAATCCTCAGTGGTCATGGCACAGACTATTAACTAAATTTAATTTGTCAACTGACATTAGATTCACTGCTTGGGAGAGTAGGCCACCCCTTCTGTTCACAGGATTAAAGATGAGTCATGTGATATGCAAATGTAGAGCCTCCTTCCAGAGTTCAAGGGAGCAAGAGAAAGCTGCTTTTATTTGTTTAAATGGGGACAGGCCTTCTCTAAGCAGAGGAAGAAAAACTTATACAAAGTAAAACGTAAATAAGAAAAGAGATATTGGAATAGAATTGTGGATGGATCAGACTTATGCAGGCGCTGAGGGTTTAGGAGAAGAGTGAGCCTTGACAAAGAGGAAGGCTGCTTTCTCTGTGTACACAGACATAGTACAAAGCAAGGTATGGAGGAGAGGATGAAAGGAATCAGAACCTTTTGTATACAGCCTAAGGCTTATCAAAGAAGACAGCTGGCAGGCAAACTCATGCACCTGATAGCACTGAGTTTTTCACAGCCATAATTGTTGAGAGAAAACCACAAATATAACACTAGCAATGTACAGTAATGAGAAGTGACCTTTTGGGCAGTATCCTCTCCATGAAAGTCCATCGCAATTGGGCAAGTGTTTAACTTCTCAAGGTGTGGGGTTAAGCATAGGGGCTGAGACCTCCAACATTCCTTTTATAGTCCTCCACATCAAACAGCCTTTGAGCCCTTACTGACTGGAGTTTGAGATAGAATCAAACATGATCCTAGGGCTGAACTCAACAGAGTTTCTGCGATCCCTGCAGCTAAAGCAAGCCATGCCTATTAAACTGTGGTGTCTGATTCTGGTCACAGTTTAAATGCACCCGAAACCACCCAAGGGTCTGTGAGTGGAGGCTGGAGTAAACTGGGAACTTGTAGGGCCAGAATGGGAGGACTGGTTTGTTCCTCGTACTGCCTAGGCCTCAGTTTTCTCTCCTTCTGCTAGATTGCTTCTGGGGCTCCTTGGTTGCCCTGAGGAAGTTCATTACCCCCTTGCAAGGGTGAGCTGAAAATTTAGTTTCCTCTGGAAAGTTGAAAGAGCTAAACCTGTGGGTTTTCAAGAAAGCTTAAACTCAGGGAACATCTTGAACAACCTCTTACACCCAACAGAACAAAGCATGACTTAGGAGTTTCAAATGTTCTGAGGATGCTAAATCTGGTGTGAGACTAAGTCTACCAGTTTTGTTTGCTTGTCATGCATGTACCTCAACATCAGGGCATTCCTTTATGTTCACTTTTTTTCCTCCTCTTTTCCAATTCTGTTTATAAGCTTTCCCCCCAAATTATAGAAGAGTATTAAATTGGAAAACTATCCCTCTTTATTTGATCAATGTGTCTGCCTTTCCTAGAAATGAACTCACGCATGTGTTAGAGAGGGTGCTAAATATACTTAAGCAACAGACAACCATGTGTCTCATTTTCTGTTGTTCCCACCCAAACTCTGGTATTGCTGACATTAATGTTGGATTAAATCAAAGTAGTAGTTGTTCAAAAAAAAAAAAAGGTTGTTTCATGAACTCTAAGTTCCTGGAAGATATGGGGGTACTGAGAGGTTTGCCAGAAGATAATCAAGATCTGGGTTCCTCATCCTCAACCTAACTTCCCTTGAAAATGCATCAAGACCACCAGCATAGAATTCTAGCCCTTTAGAGATGAAAGGGCCTTTGATAGAACCAAACAAACCCACTTTCAGGCTGCAGTCAACCAGGGGAGAAGTCTAAATGCTTCAGAACCTGTCTGCAGTCCAGAGCAGTAACAAAGCTGGGAGCTCAGTTCCCCAAATATCACATTTGTCTCAATTTGGCAAGAGGCTGAAAGCCTATCTGGGGCCATTTACATTCTAATGTTATTAAGGGCTCATCTAATCAGCTCTTAAAATAAGCTGCTCACAAATGCATGGGGACTGTGGGCAAGAGAGAGGCAAGTTGATCCAGGTAGCTCCCTCCAGCCTGGTGCATTTACCTTGGTCTGAATTGCCAGAGATCCATGGGGTTGCCTGGCTGTTTTCCTGTTTGGTAACTTCTATGATTCTAGACTAAGCAGCATTTGCAAAAGATGTTTGTAAGAGTGTGGGAGAGGAAGTTAATCTACATAAACCATGTTCTCCTGAGAGGTCCACCATGCACATGTGACAAGTCTTGGCAGGGAAAAATGAGCTGGCTTCTCTGCCTGGGGGTGGCTTTCAGAAATAACTGACTGAGAATTACCTCTGAATCAATTTCTGCAGACTTCTGAGAAGTTCTGCCCTCAGGGGACCCAGCAGAATGCCCATCTCCTGACAGTTGTTTTCTGTCTTTCATGTGTTTCTCCCATCTTGGTTTGACTTTCTCTGGGTCCAGAAGCTTCTACCAGCCCTGGACTAAGATGGGTTCTGTCCTTGGTATGGATATGGCTCTCATGAAATCTGGCTTCATCCTCTGCATCCTCTTTAAACAGCAGACTCATTAATAGTCCATGAGAGTCCTTTGCTTCAGGCTGTACACTTGTTTCCAAGGGTAAAACTGAGGCCAAGGGCCTAGGTACTGGGATCTTGCTGTTTCTAAATGTGATGGTGACACTTGTCTTCAGTATTGTGTCTTTTCCTGATGCTCATCTTGGGCAAATCACTTCTTACCTCTTTACAGTCTCATTGATAAACCTGGGGCCTCTCTTTTATCTGTTTAATCCCTTGAGCAGAAGCCTAAGATAGCAAGGCTGAATGGAGATGTAGGGTACTCTTACTACATCTAATTTTTCTCATATCTAAAGCAATTATTTTAAATCATTTATTCACAATCTACTTAGAAAAGGGTGATGGCACTCCGGATGTTCTGCTGTCATTGATCCCTTAGAAGGCATTTTTACAAACCAAGCATTTTTATTTGAGGAAGTCTTTTGGAGGGAGGTTTAATCTTTCCCTACTGCGAGTAGCTTGCCAACTACGTTTCTACCTGTAGAAATGTTTCCTCTGAGCAAAGTAGAGGTTAGTAAAACCACCACCATGTAAATACAAAATGCTGTTGCAACAGGTCGCCTTCACTACTGCCTAGCTCGTCCAACCTGTCCCAGCTCTGCATGGTTGCAGAAATGTCTATCTCACTTAACTGGTAGCCTTGAAACATCAAACTTACCAAATTCACCCTAAAATATGAATGGCTGACAGCTAGCTTAACATGATGAAGTCTCTTGCAACTTGGAATGTTCAAAGAATTAAGAAAAATAATGAGCCGGGGATACTCTGTAGTCTAGTGTCCCCAACTGAGACAGGAAGCAGCTGAGGACATTCTGGGTGGATTTTTATGCAGAACTTCAGACAAGACTTGCATTGAGTCTGCAGATTGCTGGGGGTAGGGGGCAGATATTGAGTACACAGCCAGTACACAATGAGGCACAGGAAAGAAATGAGATTTTCCTGAATAAACTTGAACACTGTATAAACAAATAGCCAGAGAAGGCTGGTGGGCATATCATCATTGCTTTGCACAATAAAAATCAGACACACCTGTTTGAAAAGTTCTCAATTCAGTGAATAAGGTTTGAGTGCCACGGAAAGTTATAGAGGGAGTGAAATATTCATTGTGCCTGTCAACACTGAATCCTTGGAGCCTTTCCCGTTGACCATTTTTCAGAGGCTATTATTTCAACCCCAAATTTTCCGATATATATATATATATATAGTAGGAAAAAGGAATTAGGAAAGCTTTTAAATTAAAAGAAATAAAACAACAGGTTTTCCTCTAGCTGTATAAATAGCTATGGATAGAGATAAAGAGATGGATATTTTTTCATAATACTTTATTAGGTGTTTCGGAACTCTGAATTTTTAGAGTCAGACTCGTGAATAATTTAGCATTGATTCATGCAGGCCCGATGCAGGAGTGCTGGGCTGAGAATCAAGTCTAGCCTCTTGGAAGGACTGAGTTCAGTATGACATTTTTATTACCAACTGCATCATGAAATGCATTTCAGTGCTATTTTATGAGTAGCCAAAATTTTAGTACCTGGTTTCTCGAGTGATTTTGAGGACCGTGTGGAGCCCAGAGGAGCTGATGCTGTTGGCCAGCTCACTTCATGGAGAGTATCCCTAAGGCTGTTATTTCAGTGACAAAGGGTCTCAGGTCCCTGGGAATATGCAATTCCTACTGAAAGCCTTAAACTGGCCATTGGCATGATGGATAGGGAAAGGTCACAGCAACAGTACCTTCGTGATGTCGCCCTCGCCGGTGTTCTCTCTTGACTGTGTGTTCTTTGATTCTAATTCCTGAAGAGATCAGTCCTCTAAGCAAGGAGCTGATACAGATGCCTGTAACAGGAAGGAACACATAGCTTTACAATGAGAGCTTCAGTTTCTCTAAATTTTTTCCCTTTCAATAAATTAGAGGTGGGCCATGTAGCTCTCTGCAAGAAATGAAATTGTTGCTTCTTAAGTTGTTATTCTCTCTCCAGAATTTCATTTATTTATTTTTATTAATTCTTTGTATTGAGTTTTACAACCATGTGATAAAGTGATAAATATATAAAATAAAAATTCTGTGGAATCATAATTCCAGAAACATATTTTATATAGCAAATTCAACAACTTACATGGAGTTGTGCACATACTTAGATAATCTGATGGCCGCAAACTTTTGCCGCTTCCTCCAGGAAGCCTCCCTTCCCACTGCTACAGCAAACTGGAGTCCCCTTTATCCCCTTAATTTCTTTGGCATGTTGAGTATTCCTTCATGATGAAGGTACCATTAACCAGAATCTCTTTATCTGTGCAACGTTTTACTGCAGATTCTCAAGGACCTTCCAGGCTCTCCTCAGGGTCAAAATCTTTGTCCCTCTCCTGCTTTATTTGGATCTTGTCCAAGAACATACTAACCCAGGAAAGCTCAATCACTAATCAGTGAATGGATGCAGAATACTCCTCTTTGGTTAGAAACACCACCACCCTAAAGCATGCCCATTTACTGTGAGTGGAAGCTTCTGTGCAAGCATATTTATCAGCCTTTTTAATCAGAGCACTATGCAGAACTTGGACAGGGCTCCCCCTGCACAGTTCCTTAGGATCTGTCAATGCAGTTGGTGGCTCGATAATTGTGCCTTCAAGGACTTCCTGCTCACAAGTGCTACTAAGCCTTCTCCAAAGGGGGCACTAAGCCTTAGGGATCTCATTTATAGATGCCTAAAGAGGATGCATTTGCAAAAATTGGTTGGAATCCAGAGAAGGAAGGAGCAGGCATTCTGCTAAGGCCTATGTTTCTTTTCTAAGTTGTCCCCGGATGAATTTGCTTTTCCCAGAAGGCCCTCTTGGAACCCCAGAGGGGTAGGAATTGCAAAGATCATCTGCTTGTATAAGGGCCAGATGTGTCTATCTCTGGAGACTACTCTGGCTGCCTAGAGAGTGGGACTCCAAGCAGATTGGGTCTGCATCATTAGAATATAAGTGGTCCTCGATAGGTTTGCTGGTAACAGAGACAGAGGTTACAGATCCTATACGTGGCAGGTATTTTTCTTTTCCAATTAGAATCTAGCTGCTCACCCAAAGGAAGAACTACAGGTAATTTAGGAGTGAATTTTGGATAGCAGCTATCCTAATTTTTCACCTTTATTTGAGAAACAGTGGGTTCTAATATTAAACAATCTCTCTTTCCACGGAATTAAAACTCACTCTCCTATTTTGCCCACCTGTTGTCCCCTTCCCTTCACTATATGTATGACATGGTGATGTCACTCTTAGAGAGCTGATCTAATCTTTTTTTTGAACCAAGTCAATGTTACTGTAAGTGTTGACAAAATCCCCTTCTCAGTTCACCTAACTCCACAACCTGCAACACGCTACTTTGTTATCTGCTTCTCTCCCAGAGCATAGGCACAGCCACAGTCACTGATTTATTCAGCTAACATGTACTTATCACATTTCAAATTTCTTCACTTAATGTTCTTGAAATTATAAGGGCAACACAACGCGTACATATCTCAATAAGAGAATCAGTATAAGGACATATGGGAAGGACAGCCATTTCTTCCCATCTTTTGTTCTTTGCTACACCAGCCTCTATCCTCACACTTGGCTTTCACTTCCCAAAAAACAGACTTAGCTGAGACAGAAGAAAGCAGACCTGGCCAGAGGGCGCTCTGGAGCTATCCTTTGTGGAGAAGCCAAGCCCAGAGCTTTGGGCCTCACGTGGATCAGTTTTTGCATTTGAGTTGCCTCCAGGGAACAGGTGGGCACTGCTTTGATCAAAGAAGTCCTTTGTGACTGATGGGGAACTCCTGGTGTCTGCTGGGGAGTGCCCCAACTTGGTGCTTTCTCACAGTACCAACAATGGACACACTTTCTCCTTTCTTGCTCATTTAAATCTAATTATGTGCATACCACAGCTATACAGAGTGTTTTTGTTTACAGCTTTCTGCAATACTCAACTTGCATTGACTGTGCACACCCATCATCATTCCCTCCACCTAATTTATTTGCACACTCATACACAACTTTTAACAGAATAAACATCTAGGAGTTTTCAGGGCAGTCACCTTCATTCTCTATGGCTTGGCTTTCTTACTTCTCCTTCCCCGAACAATGTATCTTTAATCTCCATGTTGCTTGTGTGGAATATATCCCCATATATTTTCTTTCAGAGTTCATCTACGTCAGATCTGTGTGAATGTGGGTGTGTGAGATTATTTACTTTTGTGGTCACAGGTAGGGTCTCTGAGGCATGCGACATGAAGAATAAAACACAGCTTCTGTGTTTTATTCATTTATTATTCTGTGTTCTCACCCGTGGTACCAAGCTGTTGTAGCACAGTAAGGCAATTTCCTTTTGGAGGCTCGCACCAAATAGGGGGAGCAATAATCTAGAAGGCTAGAACAGATCCATTTAGGCTTCAGGAGTCTAGTACAGTGCTCTTCGCTGTTTAACCAGCTTTTAAAGCAAGTTTTAAACTGTGGGCTGAGGAAGGGTCAAATTGAATTTGAGCCAATATGTGCCAGCCAATTTTCCTGAAGTCATGACCACATTTGCTCTGTCAGAATGCAGCTCGTCATGAAGCCAACACTCCAACTCTTGTGATTTAACACGCATTACCTCACGGATGGGTCTAATAAATTTGATTGTACAGTTGTACAGCTCTGGGTTATCACACAAAGGCCTCATGTTAAGGCAGATTTTCATATCACTGGAGACAAGGAGGACTGCTCTGACAGGAAGTGAGGACAGAGAATCACGACTTAAGCACGTATTCCTGTGGCAAGTCCCAGAGGCTTAGCTGAGCTAAATATCACAGCAGGGCTCCTGTTGTCAAATGTTCCCAACCTTCCCACTTCTGGAAGATCCCGAGGATAAGGGGAGAGGTACCATAGACATACCCAAAGGTCAAAGGGCAAAAGAAAGGGCTTCTGACTGGGTAACTTTAGTGAACCAGTATGTTAGTTATTTTTGTTGTTGTTGTTGTTGTTGTTGTTTTTGGCATCCACTCACTTCTGTCATTCATCTTTGATGCCCAGCATTTTTTCTAAGGTCAACTTGTTGATCTTTGAGAAAAAAAAACTAAGAAATATGTCAGAAAATGTGCAGCACATATTCCTTCCTCATCAAATGCTGACCTTCCTGTACTGAAAGTGAGTTCAGCTTCCCAAGAGGCTCCGCTTAGTCTTAGTAGCATGGGCCCCCTGTTCCCACTGACCAGGCAGGATGTAAGCACTTGCACAGTGTAGGGAGAACTACCCAAGAGGCCAAGCTGACTTCAATCACAGAATTTCTCCAAGCCTGGAACATGTCTCTCTTGTGGCTTAGGTGAAACATGGGTGGAAGGAAGACCCCTGCCATGCCAGGCACAGCAATCAAACACTGCGAGGTTCAGATTTCACAGCAATCATTCATGCTGGAAATCTGTATAAACTTTAAAATTGACTGCCATGGAGTTCTGTACAGCTAACTGCTGTTGGCATTCCAGTAATGGCCATTGATTCCACCGATGCTGATCAGCTCTCGACAGAATCACCCAGTACCTGAAAGCACAATCAATTCTTTTCTTTTTCTCAATTTTCCCAGCAGTTGGTGGCTGAACAATAGAAAGGGTTGTGAGTGATCAATAAATTGTGCTTAGTTATCTACTTGACAAAATGGGAATCCCAGGCAGCTATGGGTGATCTGGCTCATCTCTTTTATCTCCCAGACTTTCCTACCAGGAGGGATCTTGAGTGCCCATTTCTTCAGACTCTTTCTTTCAGACATATAAACGCTAATGTTTCTTAGGAGAAAGTCTCTGACCCACTGGTTTTCCAAACTATGATTCAGTGGGCAGCATGTAGAAGTTTGCAAATTCTCCACTTTTTAGCTACTTATATTCAGAAAGGTAGCCTGCGATTGAAGCAACCATCATCGATTGCCTAGCAGTGTCTGTGGGTCATTGAGATTTCAGTGGCTTATGGGGTGGTCTGCCTCAGGGTCCTCATGAGATTTTGGTGAGTCTACAGTCACCTGAAGATCCATCAGACATAGCCTATTCCCAAAATGGCTATTTTTTTTTAAAATTCGAGTTGTCATATTGGTTCTAAGTTTCTTCCCAATGGGTTTCTTGAGGGTTAGTTGAATATTTTTAAAACACGATAATGGCTTACCCCAGAGTGAACAGTCTAGGGGAGAAGATATTGGGGGCCACGATGTCTTTTTTAACAGCTCTTTTCATCATTTCTGCATTATTCTAATATACATGCTAGATTCAGTTAATGTGGAAGAATCTAGTACAAGATTATAAACACCAGATTGCAAAGTTCAGAGGGAGGACACTTGAAAGCCAGCTACCACAAATGCTTTTTACTTTGTCCGTAATCATGAACACATGGAATCAGCCAGTTCTGTTTCTTGAATCACCCTAGAAAAATGAATGGAAAGCATGGAATTTGGCTCAAATCTTATCCCTTGCCAGGCACACACTTGTAAAAGAGGAACTCGTGTAAGGCCTGTGTGACGGTTGCTCTTGATGGATTCTAGAGTCACCATGGAAAAACACTTCTGGGGTTGTCTATGAGGGTGCTTCCAAAAAAGTTACACTGAATAGACAAGACCCACCTTGAATATGGGCAGCACCAAGGCATGGGCTAAGGCCCTGGAGTGGAATATAGGAAGAAAACAAGCTGAATACCAGAATTCATCTTCCTCTGCTTCTCTACTGCAGATTTAACGTTTTCCGGCCCTTCCCAGTTGACAGCATGCCTTCCTCATCAAGAGGAACTGAGTTCCCGAATGGGGAGACAAATGATACTTTCTTCCTTGAGTTCTTTTTGTTAGTTATTTTGTCACAATAAAGAGAAAATGAATTAATACAGCCTTTAATTACCCCTTTTCTTAATCAGTGAGGTGGGCATACAATATCCCCTTGCAGGAATGCAGCGAAGATTTGCTGAGTGTATGGAAAAGGCTTAGCTAGTATAGAGCAGAAGGTAGAAACGACTCCAACCTGCTCCCCTCTCACTCACTCATTTCCTCTCTGCTCAGGCCGTTACAACTGGATGATACAGTTAAAGGAACCTCACCCATAGTGGGCCTTCTGCTCCTCCCACCCTTTGCCAGGCTAACCCAACAGGGACTGAATCTGGAATATTTATGTTTCCCTTTCCCTGATGAAGGGTTTCTGTGGCTTAATAAAGCAAGGAAGTATGAAAGACACCTCAGTTCTTTCATATCTTAATTAGCAATTAATTAAGTGGAGGTCCTGTTGCCTGAAATATCTGACAGGCAGGCTCGGTAATTATCTTTTATTATTACTAATGGAAAATGTGGTTGAGGGTTCAGATTTTCCCAGAATCTTGGGTTTAATTGAATGCCTCGGTGGAAGATAAAGTGAACAGGCTGCCCTTTCCAAACATTGCTTTATTAAAAAATATTTTGAAATGCAGTGTCTTGCACTCAGGAGTTTGGCTGGCCTGTCATCTCTAGCTGTGACCTTTATCTAGGCTTAAAGGAAGTGGGGTATGCCACTTCAGAGTCACAGGGTCCCCCTCTAGGAAAGCACAGAGTTACATTTTGATGAATCTGCTGACAGTGTTTCATTAACCCACCCTAGGAGAGGGCACTGCTTTAGGAGCTGAGCTGGAGAAAAGCAGGAAGGTGCTGACAACTTGCTGTAGTGACATCCACCAGGATTCCTGGTAGTCCCATCTGGGAGGACCATGAAGCCCTTGGTTGAAAGCAGTGCCCACACACCCTGATGCTCCCCTAGGACGATGGCAAAGTGGAGCCCAGAGGCTGACTCACAGGGTTGTTATAGGTTGGATCATGACATCCTCTGTGTTCTGAACTTATCCAGGGGGGTCTCTACAGATGTTAACAGTGACTGGACAAGCCAACAGAAGCCTCTCATTGTGTAAGTTGACGTAGGATGACTGAACATGTGTAAAACTACCTCCCTACCCCAGAGGAAGGCTACAGGATTATCATAGAAAAAAACACTTTGGATGGAAGAGGAGGCTGTCCCTAGCCACACAGTTGGTGTTGGTATAAACTTCCTTGTTAGTCTTCACGTTGCTGCAGGCATCCAGAACCTGATCTGAATATCTGGCAGGTCTGGGGTCAAGTCGGTTATTTTCCTTCATCAAGTGGGCACTTTCTATTACTCACAATTCACAGTTCAGACTTGAGGGAATTTATCAGATCTAATGGGAGGCTTGAGATCAATAGGATGACTTCGACTCTGTCAGCAGGGCTGGAAATCGGTGAGCCGTTGGAGTGCCTAAGGCATAGACCAGGCTGAGCTGTCAAGGGCAGAACCCCTGCTCCTCTGAGACTTCCAGTGGTCTGTGGGGCTGAAGCAGCATCTCTTGTGATGGGACATTTCCCTGAATACAGCTCCCACACAATGGTCCTCAGTGGAGCAGACTCAGTGGATGGGAAAACGGGGTAGCAAGGAGTGTCGGAGCCTAACTGTGCCAGCATCAGCTGTGGCTTTTGGGTGATGTTTTACATTCTTTCTTCCTTGTTCTCCCCTTAAGCAGCATTTCTTAAGCTTTCTATGTTTATGTCTTTGCTTTAGGAAAGGCAAAATAAATATTGCTTTAAAAGTTTAGAAATCATGGTTATATCCTGATTTTTTTTATCAAGTCTGATAGCAATAGGTTTTAGATCTGAGTCTGTGAATTTAGCTGGAAAAAAAGTTACATCCTTATTTTTTATCAATTTCTAGAGAAAATTTAGTAGTATCTCTAATTTTGAATTAGGCAACAAGTCACAGTATTATTAACAATAGCTGTAATGTCACCCATAGAAATTGTAGATTTTTTAATATCTCATTACAGTTGTAGATATGTTGAAATATTGTTTAAGCTTATTACAACTTCAAAATTATAGCAGTTATTAGGTCTGCCAGTAGATCTTGTTATTTACTATGCTAATAAACACATATATTACTATACCACAAATTTGGTTTTTCAGCAGTTTGACAACTATATTTTAATAAAAATGCAATTTCCTCTGCAACTCCATATATATATATAACTTTCTGAAAAGGGATTCATAGCTTCACCAGATGCCAACTGAGTTCCCATTATGAAAAATAAAAAGAGTTTCTGGCATAGGAGGGGAGAAAGGGAATTGGCTTTGTTGACATTGCCACGGTCAAGGCCATG
>LOEQ01007729.1:114539-126512 GCA_001685075.1 Bramus lutescens | reverse complement strand
TCTGGTGCCCTCTTCTGGCATGCAAGCATACATGAAAGGAATGCTGTATACATAGTTAAAAAAAAAAGAAAGTGGTGGTATAAAAATAACTTCTCTTCTTCCTCTTTCTCTCATACAGAGCGAGTTTCAGAACAGGCTCCAAACCTACACAGAGAAACCCTGTCTGGAAAAACAAAAAAACAAAACAACAACAACAACAAAAAACAACAAAAGCACTTGTTGCTCTTGCAAAGGATCCTGGTTCAGTTTTCAGCATTCGCATAGTGGTTCATCACCACCTGCAACTCCAGGGGATCTGGTGCACTCTGACCTCTAGGACTATCAGGCATGCACACATGGTACACAAACAAATATGCAGACAAAAGACAAAACACACAAATGAATAAACAAATACATAGAAGCTGCATTTTTTTTAAATTTTTTTGAGACATGGTTTCTCTGTAGCTTTTGGTTCCTGTCCAGGCTGGCCTTGTACTCATAGAAATCTGCCTGCCTCTGCCTCCCGAGTGCTGAGATTAAAGGCGTATTTTTTTAATCAGACTTTACCCCTCCAAAACCCTTCTCTTTGACAGAAGAGGAAGCACGTCCTCCTTGTTATGCTACCAAAATCGTTCATTGGTGAAACAGGAGAGATAATACAAACCAGAGAGCAGCACCACCATTACCTCGGTTACGTCAGGCCAAGTCATTCCTGGCCAAGTGGGTACCCTCTTGTGGCAAGTGAGAGGGCCAGCTACACACTTTTATTCTCAGTTTCCTAAAAGGCTACAGCAGAAAGATAATAAATTTGAGACCAGCCTAAGCAATATAGTGACCAAAATCAGTGGGGGGAATGGTGAAATGGGTTCTTTATAGAAGCAGTCACCATCAGGGAGGGGAAACATCAGAAACCCCACCCCCCATAACTTGTTTTTAAATTCCATTGGTCAAAGCCAGGTTCAATTCTGAAGGGGGCTAGAAAGGCAAGTGCTAGAAGAAGAAAGGTCTGCTTTAAATTTACCCCTGGGAATGAGCACTGAGTACCTGTTTCTTGGCTGGAAAGAATGAGAAGAAGGTCTTTGTAGATGCTTGCAGTAGTTTAGACCTTGAATGTCCCCCAGGCACCTGTGCTGGAGGCTTGATCCCCAACAGTGCAGCATGGGGTAATAGTGGAACTTTCAGGAGGTAGGAACTCACGAAAGGAAATCTCAGTCAGTGGGGGCAGGTCTGTGAAGTGGATAGATAGTAGGACATGGGCTTTCTGTCTTTCATTTCCTGACTGCCTTGAGCTACTTCTGCTAGCTCCAAACACTGATGACTGAAGCATTTGCACACACCCCCACCCCATACATAGAAGTCCCACAAAAACTGCTCCCTGGAGTTCCATTGCACTCTTTGCACACACAGTCTAAATAAATGTTTTAAAAAATATATCTTTCAGGGACTAGAGAGATGGCTCGGTCAAGAGCACTGGCTGCTTTTCCAGAGGACCTAGGTTTAGTTCCCAGCACCCACATGACAGCTCACAACTGTCTGTAACCCCAGTTCCAGGGGATCTGACTGACACCTTTACACCAATGCACATAAAATAAAGTTAAATTTAAAAAAAAAAAATATATAGGCTCTAAGAGTCTCATATAGAAGCTGGACCTGGTAGTATGCATCTGAAAGCCCCAGTATGGGAGCAGGAACTGGGGGAGAAGCCTCTCTGGTGCTCTCTGAGTAGCCATAATAGCTGAATCTACGAACTCTAGGTTCAGTGAGAGACCTTGCCTAAAAAAATAATGATATGGCTGGAGAGAGGCTCAGTGGTTAGGAAAACCTGAGTCAGTGCCCCACACCTCTATGGGGTGTCTCACAACTGCCCAATAACTCCAGCTCCATGTGGGCCAACGCCTCTGGCCTCCAAGGCACCTGTACTCGTGTGTCTAGACCCACACAGAGACACATGCGTACACAGAACTGAAAAATCAAAAGTAAGTAAAAAGAAAGGGAGAGGATGGCTGTGGTGGTGCACACCTTAAATCCCATCACTCAGGAGACAAAGACAGGTGAATCTCTGAGTTCAAGGCCAGCCTCAGCTACCAGGACAGTCAGAACTGTTACATAGAAAAACCCTGTCTCTGAAAGAAGGGGAAAAAAGAAAGAAAGAAAAAGAAAAATTTGAGAGCCAAGTAGGGTGCCAGCACTTAGGAGGGAGTCAGAGGCAGGTACATTTCTTTAAGTTCCAAGATAGTCTGGTTTCAAGACAACAGCAAGTTCCAAGACAACTAGGGCTATATAATGAGATCCTGTCTCAAAAACAAACAACAACAAAAAGGAAAAAGTTTCTAACACATATCTCTCTTTTTTCTTGCCTAGAATGTGGAGCAATGACAGCCATGATGACAAAACACCTTATTGCAGCTGGCTAGTGGTGACCCACACGTTTAATCCCAGCACTCAGGAGCCAGAGGAAGACGGATCTGTGGAAGTTCAAGACCAGCAGCCTACAAAGTGAGTTTCAGAACAGCCAAGGCTATACAGAAAAATCCTGTCTTGAAAAACCAAATAAATAAATCAATTAACAAAACAAATAAAACCACCCAAACAAACAAACAAATAAAAAACACCTTATCTGTCATATGAAACTGAATCTGTGCTTGCCGAAATGCTAACTTGGGGATCTGCCCTGTGTTTGTGTGCCCATGTGTGTTTGTTCCTAACAAAGGGCTTTACTCCCTCTTTTATTGGTCAGTTCAGACAACACCACATCACATGGGAAAGGAATGAAGGACTCTTCACAGAAGCCTTTAAGAGTGTTACAGGAATGAAATCACTGACCCAGATAATAAATGCTATCAAGCAGTATCCATATGCTGCTTCAGCATTTATGGCGAATATTTGTTTAGTAAAGTTTGCTTTCTAGCCAGGGTTGGGAGTTTGAGGGGGTTGNTTCAGACAACACCACATCACATGGGAAAGGAATGAAGGACTCTTCACAGAAGCCTTTAAGAGTGTTACAGGAATGAAATCACTGACCCAGATAATAAATGCTATCAAGCAGTATCCATATGCTGCTTCAGCATTTATGGCGAATATTTGTTTAGTAAAGTTTGCTTTCTAGCCAGGGTTGGGAGTTTGAGGGGGTTGTACACCTTTATCTCAGTATTCAGGAGGCAGAGACATGTGGATCCCTGAGTGTGAGGCCAGCCTGGTCTACAGAGCATGTTCCAGGACAGCCAGAGCTACACAAAGAAACCCTGTGTGGGAACAAAAACAATAAATAAAGTTGCTTTCTGCTTGTAGTTAGTCTTTCTTTGGACCACCAGCCCACAAATAATGACATTATTAATTATGAAAGCTAGCCTTTAGGTTAGGCTTGTTCCCGATTAGCTCTTATAACTTAACCTGCGTATATTAATTTATGTTTTGCTTTTTGCCATTTGCACGTCCAATTTGTACTGAGTTACCCTGGTATCCTCTGTGTACCTAGATTCCTCCTCCAGTTTCTCTCCCCACAGGTCCCATCAATTCTCTTCTGCCTAGCTATTGGTCATTCAGCTCTTTATTAAATCAATCACAATCACAGAGATACATCTTTACAGTGTAAACAGATTTTCGGCAACATCTGCCTATTTTCTGTCTTCAGCATTTATTACTATAACACACACACACACACACACACACACACACACACACACACATGTGCATTGTCCATGGATCATTTGAATGGAAGAGTATATAACTGAAGATTTAGGTTGTAAAAAAAGATCATATGGAAAGTCCAAGGCAAGAAAGCTTGATTGTAACATTGTTTCTTTAAGGCAGGTTAAATAAACAGGCTGAGTTCACAGCAGGGTGTCAGGCTTAAGTTTTAAGTGACATCAAGGTGTGTTACTAACTCTAGTTATAAGGACCAACCAAAGTTTTAGTCTTATACTGTAAAAGATATTTTTATAACATTGCATTGCCAGACTACCTACTTGTGTGTGTGACTCTGTGTGTGTGTGTGTGTGTGTGGGAGAGAGAGAGAGAGAGAGAGAGTATGTTTCTGTTATTTGTAGTTAATTTAAATTCATCAGTATATAGTCCACTGTGGCTCATTCCTGTCATGTCAGCACTGAGAAAGCAGAAGCAGGAGAATAGATATTAGTTCAAAACCAGGCTGGTCACATAATTCTTAGCCATCCAAAACTACATAATATATTTTATTTGTATTTTAACTTTATTTCGAACGGACTTCTAGTCTCTCATTTTGTCGGGGACTGGTCAGCCTTGCAGACCAGGCAGTGGTAACACACACCTTTAATCCCTGTAGCTACACTAGTTTGCCATCGTGTAGGGCCCATGGGTCTACCCCTGCTCCTGGGGTTCATCTTGAGGACAGTTTCTGGTCAGCCAGCTAAAACATCCTGTTTGTTCCTGTGCTCCCTCTGCCCCTGCTGGTGATTAGCTATAGGGCATTGTTGACTCCACCTTGGGGGGAGGGGGGATTCCCTTGTGCAGCAGCTAGGAATTTAAGGTTTTCCCTAAATTTGAATAAACGGCATTCGGCTGATCTTTCAAATGACCCAGGTCTCTTGTGTGTTCTTTCAATCTCCAGGCCCTTTCCTGGCTCAGTAATGCAGGCACAGGTGTTACACCAAAGCAACCAATCAGTAGTATTGTACACCTTTAATCCCAGCCCTGGCCAGATGGTGGTGGCACACTCCTTTAATCCCAGAATTTGGGAGGCAAAGGCAGGTGAATCTTTGTGAGTTCAAGGCCAGCCTGGTCTACAACAGCTAGTTCCAGAACAGGCTCCAAAGCTACAGAGAAATCCTATCTCTGGGAAAGAAAAAAAAAAAGCTACAGAGAAACCCTATCTCGGGGGAAAAAAAAAAAAGAAAGAAAAGAAAAGAAAATCCCAGCCCTGGAGAGGAATATAAAAAGGGAGGAGAGTCAGGCAGTGGTGGTGCATGCCTTTAATCTCAGCACTCAGGACAGAGAGGTAGGTGGATCTCTGTGAGTTCCAGGCCAGCCTGGTCTACAGAGTTAGTTCAGGACAGAGATTCCTGGAGGCAGGATCACCATTTCAGACTGAGGTAGAGGCAAGAGGCAGAGACTATTTTGTTTTTCTGACCTTCCGGTTGAACCCCAATATCTATCTCTCTGGGTTTTTATTATTCGTGCTACAACATATTTTTTGAGCCAATAGCTATCTGTAGCCTTGGCTGTCCTGAAACTTACTATGTAGATCAGACTGGCTTCTAATTTAGAGACCCACCTGCCTCAGCCTCCCAAGTGCTGGGATTAATAAAGGCAGCTTCCCCTGCACCCTGACCTGATACCAATAAAAAACAGAAACTAAGCAAAACCCTTAAAACAAGCACACACAAATATAATATTAAATAAAGTATTATTCAAAAAAATAAACTACTGGGTGGTGGTACTGCATGCCTTTAATCCCAGGAGAGGAAGATGGATCTCTGAGTTTGAGTTCAACCTGGGCTACAGAATGAGTTTTGGGATAGTTAGGGCTACAGAGAGAAACCCTGTCTTGAAAAACCAAAGGGAGAGAGGGAGACAGAGAGCTTCATTTTTAAGAGTTCTTTTCTAAATAATTTCCATCTAGATTAGTGGAAATAATCTTTGGAGAATCTATGTTATCAGTGTGTTTATTGTCTCTTCACATGCGTGTAAGCCCTTTTCAGCTACCTAGTCTGTGTATGTAACCAACCAACCGAAAACTTACACTTCAAACAATGATTTATAACAAGAAAAAGTGTTTGATTTCTCTCTGTTCTGTGTGGTGTCCTCTGGTCTCCTCAGCAGCTGCACCCAGCTGGGAGGCCTTAGGGTGACAGACAGCTTGGGCTTTGTTTTATGGTGCTTCTTTTCCACATGACCTTTCTTTCTCTCTACATGTTCTTTTATCCATTGTTAATCTAGCTGGAGCTTCATTGTAGGGTGGCTTGCTTTTAAAAGAATGAAAACGGAAGCCACCAGGCGTCTTGGGGGCTTGACCTGGATCTGGTACACACGCTCTTCTGCTGCCCTCTAAGGCAAGCGCAGCAAGTGCTTGGAAGCTGCTTTGGCTCAGGTTAGACTCAAGGCTGAGGGCACAGGGATATAGGTCGTTGTCCTACACCTCCAGGAAGAACAAAGCTGTTGAAGATGAGCCCCCTCCACCAGATCAGATGAGGGCATCTCATAGAAACCCGTGATTCAGATTAACAACAACAAAAGATCACGTTAGCAGTTTAACAACTGCCTTGTAGGACTGGAGTGAGACAGTGAGGGACAAGGGACTCCTGACCAGGACTCTTAGTTCTGCATGTATCTCTGTTTAAAGCAAAGCTTTTATAATACCCTGAAGATGAACTTGGAGCCATGTGTGGAGCCTTTATGTGTTTCTTTCCCTAAGAGCAATAAAATCTTCTTTCCCTGCTTTACACCCTTGTTCACTGCCTTAATTGTTACTTTGGGCTGAGTGACCACACCTGACTTGTTAGAGCTGTTGGATGGAGCTGAGGCTTCTGCTCTAAAACTCCACTTACAGCTTGAGTGAGTCACACACCTTGCAGCGAAGCCATTAGTAACAAGTAGTCCTAAATGCCTGGGAAAGATTGAATGGGTCCCATACAGATGTTGGGATCACTTTTATTTTTATTTTATTTTTTTGAGAATCACAAAAGTTTATTTAGCAAAAAGGTTTTTTTTTTTTAAATAAAAATGTACATGACCCAATTCTACACCCAAGCACAGTCCTTTGGGGAAGGATGTGAACTGCTGAGCAGCCATTATTTAGACTCTTTCCAAGTCTCTAATGTGATGACGCTGTTTCCTCCTATGACCACCAAGCCAATGTCATTCTGTTGTCCACTAGTTGCCATCTCCACCCACTCATCAATGACAAGATTCATAAACGGATCAAAGTCGTGAAGTATTCCTTGTACATGTCTGCCACCATTTAACTTCATTCTTCAGTTCAGGAGGGTGGGCCTTGTTCATGGCTCTTCAGCAGGCTCGGCACGACTAAAAGGAGCGGGCGGCCTTACTTAAGATGCATGCGTGGCAGCCCCGGCTGGGATTACTTTTATTATAGGGACTTATTTTTTAATTTTTAATTTAATTTTATTTTTCCATTCAAAAATTTCCACTTCCTCCCCTCCTCCCATTCCCCTCCCGATCCCCTACTTCCCCTTCTCCCTCCCCCTCCAGTCTTAAGAGAGGGCAGGATACCCTGCCCTGTGGGAAGTCCAAGACCCTCCCCCTCCATCCAGGCCTAGGAAGGTGTGCATCCAAACAGACTAGGATCCNTCCCCCTCCAGTCTTAAGAGAGGGCAGGATACCCTGCCCTGTGGGAAGTCCAAGACCCTCCCCCTCCATCCAGGCCTAGGAAGGTGTGCATCCAAACAGACTAGGATCCCAAAAAGACAGTACATGCAGTAGAATAAAATCCCAGTGCCTTCTCAGTCAGCCCCCATTGTCAGTCACATTCAGAGAGTCCAGTTTGATCACATGCTTGTTCAGAACCAGTCCAACTGGCCTTGGTGAGATCCCCTTAGATCAGTCACACCATCTCAGTGAGTGGACAAACCCCTCACGATCCTGACTTCCTTGCTCATCTTCTCCCTCTTTCTGCTCTTCAACTGGACCTTGGGAGCTCAGTCCAGTGCTCTGATGTAGGTCTCTGTCTCTATCTCCATCTGTCACTGGATGGAGATTCTATGGTGATATTCAAGATAGTCATCAGTGTGGCTATGGGACAAGGCCACTTCAGGGACTCTCTCCTCTTCTGCCCAAGAACCTAGCTGGGGACATCCTCTTGGACACCTTGGAACCCCTCTAGAGCCAAGTCTCTTGCTAACCCTAAAATGGCTCCTTTAATTAAGATATCTTCTTCCCTACTCCTATATCCGCCCTTCCTCCATCTCAAACCTCCCACTCCCCCAAGCTCTCCTCAATCCTTCCCTTCTCCCTTCTTTCTCCCCCCNTCTCCCCCCTCCCCTTCCCCCAACCTCACCCCCACCCCTCCCTAGGGAATTCTTCTCTTTTTCCTTCTTTTTTAAAAAAATTATTCATTAATTATGTATACAGGGTTCTTCCTGCATGTATACCCTCAGGCCAGAAGAGGGCACCAGATCTCATCACTAAGGGTTGTGAGCCACCATGTGGTTGCTGGAAATTGAACTCAAGACCTTTGGAAGAGCTCTCAGTGCTCTTAACCTCTGAGCCATCTCACCAGCTCCATCTTTTTCCTTCTTTTTTGTTCTCCAGACAGGGATTCTTGGTGTAACCTTGGCTGTTCTGGAACTCACTCTGTAGCCGGCATCTAACTCAGAGATCTACCTGCCTCTGCCTCCCCCCCACCCGCGGGACGAGTTATTCCAGGGGCCTTGAGGGGGGTCACCTGAAAATAATAATGGGGGAGAGAAGAAGGAAGCCAAGCGCGAAATAAAAGACAATCTGAACTGCGTCAAGGCCTCAGTTTATTCACCAGCTAGGCTTTGCTTTTATACAGCTCTTTACTCAGGGTGGGGGAAGGATGGAGGAAAATGGAAAAGTACTGGGTTAGGCCAGGGGGGTTACCAGGCTCCAAGCAAAAAGGGAAGTTTCTGTTTTTCTTCATTCTTNTACTCAGGGTGGGGGAAGGATGGAGGAAAATGGAAAAGTACTGGGTTAGGCCAGGGGGGTTACCAGGCTCCAAGCAAAAAGGGAAGTTTCTGTTTTTCTTCATTCTTAACTTATCTCTTGAAACGTATTTGTGATTAAGCTGTTCCAGGAACTTTCAGAACATCTTGCGGTCAAACTGCAGTCAAGGTGTTCCAAGAACTCAGCGCAGCTGGCTAGCAACTAATCATAAGTCACTGGGAGGGCAGCCAGTTCTTTTCTCTGGCCCCTAACACCTCCCAAGTTCTGGTATTAAAGGTGTGCACTATCACCACTTGACTGGAAGAAACTCCATCTATGGCTTTCTTGGTTGTATTATTGTAAAACTTTGATGATACTGTTACCATATTAGAACGTGGTATTTGGGGTAACCTAAATCCATATTCCTGTTCAATAACAGATCACATTTGACTTCAGAATAAACTCTTATTTACTTCAAGGTGGAAACTCTGGTTTTATTTTGTTTTGTGTGTGTGTGTGTGTGTGTGTTTGTGTGCGCGCGCGTGTTGACAGACACTGATATAAAACTAGAATCTTATGCTCTCTAAAGCAGCTATGTCTTTCTCTCTTTTTTGGGGGGGCATGAGTCTCAAACTCAGAGATTCACCTGCCTCTGCCTCCTGAGTGCTGGGATTAAAGGGGGAGTATCAGTACCACCACACCTGGCTGAATCTAATTTAAAAAATTTTTCATTTCAAAATCTCCTTCCTTGTGAAAAACCTGAAAGCCACTATTTATCGGTGATGGTGACACCTGTCATCTTGTTCCTAGTTTCACCATTTGCTCTGTGGTAGTTGGGTGCTGTGACATACATGGCCCCATAGTCTTCTGGGAGCAAGAAACGGATCCTATCTTTTACAAGCTTTCACATGTGTTCTTGTTTCATTTCTGTTTCTGTGACAAAACACTGGTACCAAAGGCCACTGCTTGTGGTCTGTCATCCAGGGAAGTCAGGGCAGGAACCATATAAAGTTCCGTTCCTCATGTCTGGGACCCACTCACAGTCCTCTGGGCTCCAAAGGGGCTTGAGTGCCATTTCTCTGGCTCTGCCATACCTGGTTCATGTAACTTATGTCTTAGGCTCAGGCAAGCTTGAATCTAAACTTTTAACATACAAAATTGAACAATAAATCTTTTTATGTTTCTTTCTACTTCCTGTAATTAGTACTTTTTTATTTGCTTATATGCTTCAGCCTCTGTGGCCTGTCCCTTTCTTGTGGCCTAGTTTATCACCAGTCAAAGGTGATGTGGGATGTCCTTTTGTATATATGTTGCTTTTATTGGATAATGAATAAAGCTATTTCAGCCAATGGCTTAGCAGAGTAAAATCCGGCAGGAAATCCAAACAGAGGTATATATAGAGAGAGTAGGAAGAGTCAAAGAGACACCATGTAGCTGCTGAAGGAGACAGATGCCAAAACTTTACCTGGTAAACTACAGCCTCATGGCAATACACGGATTAATAGAAATGGGTTAATTCAAGATGTAAGAGTTAGCTAGAAATATTCCTGAGTCATTGGCCGAATAGTGTTGTAATTAATATACTTTCTGTGTGATTATTTGGGTTTGGGCAACTTGGAAACAAATGAGCAATCTCTGCTTACACTAAGGAACCTAGAGAGCCAGGTTGAGCAGCTATCCCAGTTCCCTCGAGATTGAGAACTGTTCTAACACAAGGGGAATTATAACAGTCCCCCGCTTCTACACAGATGAGAGCAATTCCTTATAAGGGTAAGCTGCACACTGGAGCAGAAGTACTCATCTTGTGAAAAACAGTGATGCAGATTAACAGTTTATCCACCACCCTCCTGGACTGGAGCTAAGGTGATACAGATGGGGCCACACCTTCCTCAAGACTGCTTAATTATCATACTTTTTGCTTATAGCCCAACAGTTCTTCCTCTGTTTGAACCAAAAGTTTGTTCCTTCTACCCAATGCATCCATTAAGTCTCTTCTCTGATTTTCACATTATTTGTCACTTTGGTTGGCATATTGGGACAGGTAGGGGAGTTGTGCTTGTTGGTGGGGCTGAAGCAGAGACTCCAGCCCTGAAACTGCAAACAAAGTAGCAACCATAAAAGGCAGGTGGATTTTACTTTATTTTGACACAGTGTCTCAATATGTAACTTTTACTGGCATAGAACTTACTATCTATATCAGGCTAGCCTCAGGTCACAAAGATTCTCTTGCCTCTGCCTCCAGAGTGTGGAATTAAAGGCATGTGCCATCATGTTCCAAAGTAGTCTGGATTCAAAGAGAGAGGGATAGATTCTGCTTTTCTAGTTTGCTTGTTTTCTTTTTCTATTCAGTTTATTTTTATTTTTTCTAATTTATTAGTGTGTGTGTGTGTGTACATGCTGTATGTGTGTGGGCACATGTGGTCAGAGGATAATTTGTGAAGCTGGTTCTCTCCTTCGACCTTTGCATGGGTTCCAGGGATTGAACTCAGGTCATCAGACTTGCAGGTAAGGGCCTTTACCCGTGGAGACAGCTTGCCAACCTCCTGCATCAACATTGCTTTGTTATCAAAGATTTATTTTTATCTTATATGCATGAGTGTTTTGCCTGCAAGTATGTATGTGGGCAGTGTATGTGCTTGGTCCTCAAGGAGGTCAGATTTTCTGCAGTTTCTTTGATCTGGTGTTTGCTGGCCTTACATCCACAATAAACACAAACATGCTGCCTTCTCTCTTCTCTATGGCTGAGTGGTCAGGGGAACTTGGTGATGACATGATGGTCAGTCCTGTCTTTTTGGAATACTCTTGCAAGGTCTTGTGAGGGTACTTGGGCTGTCTCTCAAGTCACAGGACTGTGAGCCACCAGAAGGTGGGGATCTTTTGTGACTGTGGGTGCCTTTCTGCACTGTCTCTTGCCTTCACTGTCTTCATTTCTGCTTAACTTTGGCTGGGAGCAGTGGGGAAACACAAGTCTCCCTCTTTTAGCACAATCTTGGTGAAAAAAATATCTTTTGTCAGTGTTCTATTGCTGTGAAGAGACACCATGACCACAGCAACTCTTATAAAGGAAAACGTCATTGGGGCTGGCTTACAGTTCAGAGGTTTAATTTATTATCAGCATGATGCAAAGCATGGCAGCAGAAAACAGACAGAGAAGGAGCTGAGATTTCTATATCTGAGAGGGAACAGGCAGAGAGAGACGCTGGGCTTGGCTTGGGCTTCTAAAACCACAAAGCCCACCCCTAGTGACACACTTCCTCCAAGTAGGCCACACCTCCTAATGCCTCTTAAATAGTGCCACTCCCTAATGACCAATCATTCAAATATATAAGCCAAAACCAACTTTTTAAAATATTTATTTATTTATTATGTATACAATATTCTGTCTGTGTGTATGCC
>LOEQ01007728.1:37167-59256 GCA_001685075.1 Bramus lutescens | reverse complement strand
TATATATACACACACACATGCATGTGAAAACAATTAATGGAAAGTAGGCCATGAATTTGAAACTGAAGGAGGAATAAGTGGGAAGGTTTGGAGGGAGGAAAATAAGGAGATAATTACATAATTAAAATCTCCAATAAAAAAGCATTGAAAGAATTGTTAGCAAAAGTTTTCAAACTTAAGATGGACTATATTCATTCTATGAAATTAAATAACTTAGGGAATCAGAATTTAATTAAAAGCTAAAAAATATTATGAAAGCTATGTATTACTTAAAAGGTGAAGATAAATATAGGCTGTGTAATTAGAGAGTGATGGAAGTTAAAGTTAAAAAGGCAACTTGGTGATAGGAAATTTTAAATTCTGCATGAATAAATTCATATTCATTTTGTGAACAAAATGAAAAATACTGTCTTGTAACATACAACTTCAAGAAGAGAAGTCATAATTTACAATGGAGAACAATCTCAATCATACAAAATTTTTTTTCAAGTATTGAACTGGACTGTGAAGTTTGGCCAAAACATAGAACTGATATAAGATACATGTACAGAAATTAAAATGTCAGCCTATATAATGATTTTTATTAATAATAAAATGTATTTCCATTTTTTAAATCATCAATTTATTTGTGTTTTGTTGTGTGAGTATTTTGCCTGAATATATGTGTACCACCTACATCCAATGCCCAAAGGGGTCAGAAAAGGACATTTCCACCTCTGGTACTTGGTCTTTAGTTGTCATATGGATACTGAGAACCAAACCTGGGTCCTCTTAAAGAATACCAATTGCTCTTTTTCGCTGGGTTATCTCTCTAGGCTATAGTTCCATTTTTTTTTTGCAATTGTCCCCTCCAGTTTCCATAGTAATATTTCCACGGAAAAATGCAAAATATTCCTGAGATCGTAGTCTTGAGCTGGAAATTCATCTTTTTCACTATTTGACTGGGTAGCCATGATCCTTTGTGTGTGGAGACAATAAAGACAAATAATACAGGAAGTAAAATGGTGATAACATGCAAATGCAGAAGTAGATACAGACCCACATGTGTAAGCACAGGCTTTAGCTAATTATTATTTGCTTCTCAATTAGCAAAGCTGGTAACTAATGTTATTATAGAAATTAATATTTAGACAATGACACAGAACCCACAAATTAATGCTTCATGTATGGTTATCTGATGAAATACATATTAATCACTAGCTTTTCATATCTATTTTCTACCACATTAAATATTTATATTTATTTATTAAGTGATTTATCACATCATTTATTTTCTCGAAAATTCCATCCATTTATAACTATTTATTCTTATAGTGGAAATGTAAATGAATATTATAGGAGAAAAATAATTTTGCCTAGACTTTTAGTGAAAAGTGAACAAGTATACTACAATGCCAATACTATTTGTAACTGTGGTAGGTTTAATCTCTTTCATCTTGTTTTGAATGTGTTGATTAGTTACCACAAATTTTGAAAGGGATAGAGCAGCCCAATAATTGTCAGGTTGGGCCAAAACACTGCTAGTAATCTCTTCCCATTTGCAGCAGGGATTGGTGAAGACTTGGCATGTGTTTTGAGAGTTTGATTTTTCTTTTTAAATAATTTCAGTGACTAGAAGAAAAACTTAAAGGAAAGTTCTTGTCTTTCCTGATGAATAAGAGCAGGTGAAAATACAGTTTACTTGCTTCTGATTTGGGTAAATGGCCCAAGAATAACACCAAGCCAAATAACTAAAAGAGCCCTGAGAAGATCAACAAGGGTAAGCCCACATTCCTTCAATCAGGTAAAACATACTGCAGGTAAATTTTCCCCTCTTACTTTCAAGTACATGAACCAAGTCAACATCCCCCACCAATCTGTCCCTTCTGTTGATGACCTAACTCCATTCAGATGTGATTCTTGAAAGACCTGGATCAATAAATCCAGACCTGTCTAGCAGAAAAAATAGAGCTAAAAATCTAGCAGGGAGAGAAGAACCAAAAATCTAGGTTAGGTGGTTCAGTGACTCTGTTCCAGGAACTAGCTGACCATAAAGTTAGATTATAATGTTGAGAAATTGGGAGTTACCCCCTTGTGATTATCACTGGTATTTTCAGAATTTTTCAATGATCACTGGTATTTTCAGAATTTTTCAATGATCACTGGTATTTTCAGAATTTTCCAATGACGCCCTCCCTACCCCCTTTGGGTTGTGGTTTCTTCCCCTAAATAATCCCTCTCCCAACTACTTGGGGTTGAACTCCTCTACCCCTGTCTGGGAAATGAGTTTCAGCCCTAGCACGCTGATTCCTGTCCTATCAATAAACCTAGTGCGATTGCAGCAAGGGCCGTCTCTCATGAGTTCCTGGGGGGTTGTGTTATCCTGAGACTGGAGTCTCCCCACTCTGGGGAGTCTTCCATTCTGAATCTTGCAATGTGGATATGGTTATGGTAGCTGTCGTCTATGTTTCCTTACAGTTATAGATTCTACAGCTGCATTTGGTTATTTTTAATTCCTCTATTATTTCATTCTCTATACTCTGTTCGAAATTATCTAGGTCTTGCATTGCTGAAAAACCCACAGTGTTTTCTCTTTTTCTAGGTGAATTGTACCTGTTTTAGGTCTTCTATAATTAAAAGTGTGAGTTCTACTTTTAATTCAAAATCAAAACAGTATTTTTGTGTGTTTGCTTGGAACTTCCATGTTATTTGATACTGTTTATGATTGAAGAATATTACCTCAGCCCTGGCATCAGCATGTTGATTTTTTTAAGTCTCAGTTGGCTATATTTTGGAATAGGAGCTTTAGAAAGCTAATAATAAATGATGTCAGAAGTATGGAGTCACATAAGGACTTGTGCCCTTATTTTAAAAAATCAATGCTATGGGTGAAGATGTACAGGAGAAAGACCATGTCACACACTGAGGAAAGGAGCATCTGAAATGTCTAGGCAGGGCTCTCATAGGAAACAAATCTCAAACACCTGATCTTCTATTTTTTTCCTCAAGAACTTTGAGAAATAGAAGAGTATTTCTGAAAACAACTATTTTTTTCTGATAATTTCTGTGACAATCTTAAAATATCACTTGGTATCCTTTATGATGTTGACTAAGAACAATGTAATGATTTCAGCCACAATAAGGCTGATACTTCTGGGTTCTAGGGACCATGCATGTGCAGACAAGTCCTTAGGCAGAAGTGCCTAATGGACTCCGGGGATGTTAAAGGGTCTTGTGTGATCCATGTATGACTATGCTAAGCCCTTGTGCACATGCATGGTTACATCATCCACATATCATTCAGCTAAGCTCTTGCGCTCATGCGTGAGCCCCCCATTGTCTGTGTATGATGTAGCCACATCAACCCCCTGTGCACATGTGCTAGGCCGCTTTTAAAAGCTGGATTCACCATCTCCCCCCCCTCTCTCTGTACACTGGCTTCCCCAGGCCTGTAAACGTCTCCTCTAATAAACTCCTAAGTGGGTTTGTTGCACGTTCCGTGTTTCCTTCTCACTCACGCCAGGTAATTTCAAACAGGTTCATGAAGGTATAAACAGCAGCATCTTATTCTTCCTCAGTAGGCTATACAGAACTGGCTTGCTGCTGATTTTATGAAGGGGACCAGGAGGTTATTTTTAGGGAAGATCAAACCATAATCCTTGTTGGTGATGTTACATCAACAATGGTATCAAAGGGAGGAAGATGTGAGTTCTACGTAAGTGCTCCTTCCTACAGGGGACAGTGTGTTGAAGCCCACAAGACTATACAGTAAATGTACAGCTGACACATTTACAAAGGCAAACCCACAAGTGTACATCTTATGGGGCAACCATTTTGCAGAGTTTCAGGAACACTTGTCTTTTGGCAAAGTCACTGTCATGTCTGTAAAAACCTTGTGAAGCAATAATTCTTCCCCTTACAATGGGATTCATTCCCAGAAAACTTCAGCAGTGTAACCTCTACAAGGGCAGTGGAAAGACCTTGCTCCATTCCCCAAGATTATGAGGCCTTAGAGTGATAGCATTCACTCTTTGTTCTAACAGTCAAATTTACTGTTCAATCCCACAAAATTACATAGGAAGTTCTATAAAAGACAGGCACTGGGCAGGAGTGTGGCATGCCCTACCTTTGCTAACAAACAAATCTGGGCATTCCCAAAGCTGGTTGTCACAAAAGAGAATAGATGAGGAGAACGGGTGAATCCAGGGTTCAGGGATGCTTAGTTACTTTATCTAATGGTTTGCAATGCTAGCTATTTCGCCTTGAATGCTGGCTATTTCCTGGGTGGTGTAACCTGTTCTGGAGTACTGCTTTGTCACGTTCTATCTGCCCTTTTTGATTTTGAGAATGCATATTATCATTGACCTTGTATGTGGAATTCTCCAATTATTTCTGTAAAAACCAGGAACTTTGTCTTTCTTCTACTTCTCCTTCTTCTCCCCTTTATTTTTCTTCTCTTTGCCCCTTCACTTCACTTTTCCCTTCACACAAAAAGTAAAGAACATTCAGAGGTAATATTTTGAGTTAATTTTTTATACTCAGATCCTTGCTTGCTATAGACATCCAATTATGAGCCCTTACAGGGTACTGATATTGGTTCTCAAGGCCCCCCAAAACTGTGATTCTACACCACTAATTAGATGGCTTTCTGTGCAAATCATTTATTCAGAATGTTGACTCTACTTGTGTACTTTGCAGTTTTCATTTTCAAATGCAATATCCAGAATAAAGTCATGAAAAGCAGCTTGCTTATATATTCTGATCAACAGAGAATATTTTTATATCCAAAGCAACAAAAGGAAAAATAGAACAGAGAGTCCCAGCCGTAAAGTATGCAATAAAAAGGAAAGGGATGGAGGAGATACGATGACTTTTATGCCTCTTGTGTTTGATTCATTTGAACAAAGTAATGCTATATCCGTGGCGAGAAACAATTCCTGACTGTTCTCCAGGCAGAGATGAGATTTAGGTATCAAGCCAACTCAATGGATGTCACTGGTAGTACTTTGACTTGCAGGCTGTGGTCATAGTAATTTGGTCTTTCTAGTAACTCCAGCTGAATTAGAGGGATGGTGTGGAGGTGACTTACCAAAGTGAAGAATTTCTGTCAGAGTGAATGATGATAAACCCCTTAATGCCTGCTGCCTCTGTTTGCTCATTCAGATTAAGCTCACAAATATTGATTCAATTTAGCCTTATTTGAAACCTCTCATTACCCTTGTCTTAAAAAGTAAATAGGAAGTTATTATAGTCTTCTTGTATTTAAGAAAAAGTGGGACATTTTATATTAATTACACAGAAGATATTGTTGAGAAGGTTTTGAGGCTTATTTGATCCTTAATTATTCTAGAAAAGATATGGTAGATGAAGGCCTGAAGACTGGAAATGTTTATCATAAAGAGATGTGGGAAAACAAAATGACTGCCTTCAGACATTTTCTATATCGTCTTATAACTGAGATATTGTCTAGTTATTTAGTGTAGTTTCCCTAGAAATACCTAGAAGAAAACCAATAACAAGCATAGGAGCTAGTAAAGTTGCTTAGGGAGTCACCCATATAAAAGCCAGGAATTACTGTGTGGGTTTTTAGCCCACAGAATATGTGTGGTGGGATGGGAACAGGAGGATTGCTAGAGCTTGCCAGCCAGGCAATCTAGAAAAAGTTGAGCTTCAGGATCAGTTAGAAATCTTGTCTCAATAATTGAAGGGAGAGTAGCCATTCTCCCTGACAGTGTCCTCTTTCCTTTGGACCTACTCCTTAATGGGTGACACAAACTCATACACATGTACATGTATACATGCACATATATGTACACATCACACATATACAACAAATAAGCAATGAATAAGCAGTCCATTTTAGTGAGATATGTTTCCAATTCAATTAATTATCTCTTTCAAATAAACTAGAGTCAGTACTAATGAAAAAATAAATTGATTTATTTAGTAGTTTGAGCCTTTGAACACTATGAAATCTTACAGAACAAAAAAAAATTCAGTGAACTTTTTGAAGTTGGAATATATTAAAGCACAGAAGATCCCAAATTTTATTTCTGATACATTTATTTCCCTGCCTTCATTACAATCATATGTCTCTCAAGTTTTCATATTTTAAAACAAATTCATTGATTTATTTATGTTGTGTTTCTAAAAAGGTAGCATTGAACTCACCTTTGGTCCCCAAGTTTTCTTCACCTTGGGACTGACTGCTCCATCTCCGTGAAGATAGTAAATACCTTTCAACCAAGACAAAGCTCAACAAGCTACAACCTGTGTTCAGTTCTACCACACTGTTTCTTTTTGTGTTACCTGCTATTATGACCTTACACTTTTATGTGGTTGCAAAAGCAAAAGAATATTTTGTTATGCAAAAAATAATAAGAAACGTAGATTATGATGTTCTTAAATAAATGTTGACTGAAATACAAAGAAACACATTCATTCATTTGTTAATGTCTTTATTAATTTTTTTTTGTTTTGGTCTGGTTTTTGAGACATGATCTCACTGTGTAGCATTGGCTGACCTAGAACACACAATGCAGAACAGGCTGGCCTCAAACTCATAGAGTCTTGTTTTCCTCTGCCTCCCTAGTGATGGCATTAAAGGGCCAGACTACCCTGCTGTTTGTATGGTTTCCAGAGATGTTTTTTGGTTGAGAAATTTAACTAATCAAGGTTTATATAGTTAGAAAGACTAAAATAATTGTCTTTTGTCAGCAAGTCCCACACGTACACACACATGATGGTTAATCTTGCTTTTACAAAGGTAAATGTATTACAGAGAATATCAGAAAAGAAGGCCTACAGTTATAGGCAGGTGATTTTCATTAGTGATGAAGGACAAACTGATACCCCACTCCTACTCTGAAGGAGAACAGGAAGGATGAAACAACAAATGTGTTCTCTCATGCATGACTGGAGTTTGTTACATCGGTAGCTAAATTGTAGACCTTTCATTTCTGGGTTATGTCAAATCTCCTCACTTCACATACTTTTATTCTAATGTGATCTTGAGCACTAAATGAGAAAGTTTGTAGGTCATGCCTTGTGCATCTCAATACAAAATGAGTCATGGTGGTGGACTACAGAAGGACAGGTGATACTATCAATCATTGTTCTTTTCTTTACCATGTGGAAGATATTGGAGAGTTAAAATTGAAAGTATTCATTTAAAGATTAATTAAATTGGTATGTAATTTATTAGATGCAGATAATCTTGGAAAAGAGATTATAGAAGTTTTCTTCAAAATAACTTGGAGCTAATGATAACACTATTTAAAGTATAAACTCAGAAGTGACATCCACCAAGATGCCAAAATAGACATTTGAGTATTAGATAACATTTGGGAGCTTATTGCTTAAAACAAAATTTAGAGAAGTGTTGGATTATTCCACACTGAAAAAAAATAATGATTTTTTTTAAAAGAAAAGGATTTCATGGAAAGGAGTTTTGAAACTATCAAGAGGAGATGTGAAAGGGAGGACACTAAGAAAGAACAGAAGAATAATGATGTGGGAGAGAAGGAGCATGCCCTGGGATGGAAGGTGGGAAGGCCAATGGTGATGTCAAGGGGGAAAGGCGCTAAGCAGGGGGGTCTCAGATTTTAGCAGGAGTTTGATGAAATCTCAGAGCACAGTAGCACAGGGAAAAGTAGATGTGAAAAGATATGTTTGGTGTAGCACTAGTTCTAATAGACCTTGATAATAAAAGCCCACAGTCTGATATGGGGGAAATGCTGGGAGATGAGAGATGAAGAAATAAAACCACAGCCACCTTCGCTCTTAAATTTCCGGTCTAAAGGAGACTGAGTTCCTGTTTCATCCTGCCTTGGTGGTATGGCAGGGCAGAGAGAGGAGTGGTTAGCTAGTGGCTAGCTCAGCTCTCTGATCTTCAGATTAGCTTTATTTGTACAAACAAGATATTGCCACATTTTCCCCTTTTTGTCTAAAAATTTAGAAAAGCTATAACTAATATAAGAAAAACTACATACATTAAGTACAATATCTATATAAAATATATAGGCAATAAATACATTATTAAAAATGATGAATTCAGAGAAAATACTCTATATCAATCCTAGCTTGGTGAGTCCAAAAGTTGGACTTAAATTACTTTCAATTATAACTTGCATTACCAGAACTATTTTTTTATGTCTCTCACCCCTATACACTTTGTATTTCTTTGGCAATTTTTTTCTTAATCTTTCAACAGGAAAGCTATAACTAAAAAGTTTTCCCCTCCATCAGATACCTGAGAAGGAAATAATATTAACTGAGTAAAACACAAGTACAAGTAAGCTACTTTCAAAAAATGTGAGAAATGACAGAAGCAATTGACTGCTGGGACCCATGGTTCCTTTGCAATGATAAGGCATCCATCTCCAGTTTATAGGCCCAGCATATCTGGCAGTCTTTTCTGTGAAGCAACATATTCTGACGAGCTGCTCTTCCTTGTCTTGGCAAAGTTGAGAAGTCCTTCATTTTGTGTCCTGTTTGTCGAATTAGGACAACATACTGTCAACAATCATGGCAACAACATTTTCTTACCTAGCTGCTAACCTTTGCCACAAAGAATATAAACTCCATGTGGAGATTTCTTCAAAGCCCATTATCTTCTCTGAATTAGATTGGTGTTGCTAGGAACAGACATATCTCTTTGTCTTAAAAAGATAAGAGACTATGTTATTAAAACAACTTAAATACAATATTTAGGAGATCTCTGATGATTTGCATAGGTATCATACCTTGAGAAAGATGGAAAATGTATATTCCAAGAAAAATAATCTCAACTTTGTTTCAATATACAAAATACATAAAATCCAACCCAATGTAAAATATTTAAAACTAGTAGTTGCCTTTTTGAATTAAAAGTAGATTCAATAATCTAAATTTTAATCCTATTTCTATATCTCCCATTATTTTTTTCAGAGTGGATTCAACAATTTGCTCTTATATCCTATCATATTTATATCCTCCTTTTATTCAAAACAACACTTCTGGATCTGTCCTCCTTTGTTCCACTTTCTTCCTGACTGAAACCAATAAGAACTTGTAAGCAACCCCTCAAAATAATGACAAATATCCATAACCCTTATTCTTAAATTTACTTCCTGTTCTCTGGGGACAATAACACCTTAAGCAGATCCTGAAAAGAAAAACTTGGGTTAATTGCCAAGTCCTGGGAGAGGTAGCTGTATCTTTTTATTCAACCACTATATACCGGAAAAGTATAGGACTTGTCGCAAGTCCTAACAGGAGTAACCTATAAGACTGGATAATTTCAAATAGTCACCTGGAAATTGTCCTGAGCAGTTTGTAGTCCAAATTCAGTCTTTAGTGTTTTTAATCTTAGTGGTGATATTCTCTCTGGTAGAATTATTTTTGTGGGACTCCATCATCCTTTTGGAAACCAGAGGTTGTTGTTAGACATGGTTATGGTTCACTGAACAAAACTTAATGATTTTAAATGTCATGTGCAACAAATCTCAAAGAGGTTAAAAAAATCAAAGACTCAAAGTAGAAATAAAGATTTATGAGAGTAATTGCAATAAAGTAGTTCTTTTCTTTTTTTTTTCTATCCCATATTATTGGGCTCTTTTTACATGAGACAGAGAATTTGGATTCTACTTTAATAAGCACACTTGGGTTTAGAGAAGGAGAGAGCCATACTCAAACACCAAAATTTCTGTTGTAAATATGAGATACCATACAATGTGAGGAAGGATCCATCTAGTTGTCTTTATAAGTTGAATTCTCTTGCTTTGGGGATATTGTTGATATCTGCCAAAAAAAAATGACTGCAAGTTGTCTGCGAGAGTTCACTTTCTGTCCATAATTTGTCAATTTAATCTTTATTGAATGGTACTATAATTTCTTCTGGGTCAATTCCTGCTAATTGATGAAGTCATATTTTCCTTTTAGAATTAATTCAGAGACATTTTCCACATAAATTTTTTTATTTTTTTACTCAGTTTAAGTGGTAAAAAAGATCTATTCAAAGATAATATCTTCCTTCTGCATTAAAATTCCTGTAGAGGAATGCTGATGTGGAATTACCCACTGTATGCCGTGAATACCATTGGTTAATAAAGAAATTGTTTTAGGCCTGCACAGGGCAAAATATAGGTAAGAGGGGAAAATAAACTGAATACTGGGGAAAAGAATGTGGAGTCAGTGATAATCCATTGTAGCCCTGCAGGAGACAGATGCCAGAACATTACCCAGTAAGCCACAGATTTGTGGCAACACACAGATTACTAGAAATGGGTTAAATTAAGATGTATGAATTAGCCAGAAATACACTTCAGCTATTGGTCAAAGAGTATTGCAAAAATATAGTTTCTGTGTGATTATTTTAGGGCTGAACAGCCAGGAACAAATAAGTGGCTTACCTAAGACAAATTTGCAAGCCAATTTGGTCACTAAATCTATGAAAAACCTGAGAAAGCTTAAAAAGGAATTCTCGACACACACACACACACACACACACACACAACAAAGCATTTTCTTAGGTGGACTCTGTTTTCTAGAAGCAAGCAGAGCATGATTCTTTTAAGTTAAGTTTTCCTGACTCAGTGGTAGCAGCAAAAACCATGTGGTTACAAAATGTCAGCTTTGGGGGTCACCAGCACAAGTGTCTCTGATCTTCTGAGAGGTTTGACTATGGAGCTCTTGAGTGGGGTTTGTGGGCCCAGGTTCTTGTATGCTGGGGTTAGGAGGAAATTATCTAAAACAATGCCTGTGGCTCAGTGCCCCCTTCCTGGGCAAGTGGCAGGATCAGGTCTGTTAGGAGTACACAGGCAGGAGAGCATGGCAGATTCCTGCTGCCATACACAAAGATGTTTCCAGGATGCACATTGTGCTGCATGGAAGATTCCTGTTGTCCCTAACCATGCCGACATAGTTTTTTTTTTAAGGTTCTGGTCAGAAAATGATTGCAAATGTGCAATAAAGACAAAGACAGATTTAAAAAAGACTTCTGGGTCACAGTGTTAGATAAAAGTATGTAGGCTTGGGAGAGAGAGAAAAAAAGGTATAGAGAGGTATAAAAAGAAGTGAATAGTTTTTAAAATAAAACAAAATCTTTAAAGTGACAGAATACAGACAATCATGGATTAAAGAAATAAAGAAAAATAAGCTATGCAAAGATAGAAAATGCACAGAGTCTGAATTATATGTATTATTGAGTTTTCTTTGAATTTTTTGACTGTGAGGGAGCTAAGTATAGAGAGACATTTCCTTGTATGGGCTGCTAAGATAAGCCAACATAAAGGTATCTTGATTTCAGAAGCTGGGTGTAGGGTGTGTTATTTTGGAAAAGAGGTTCTTCTTTTGTTTCCACAGAAGTTAAGAGCCTGTGGAATCCTTCCAGACAAATGTGGTTTGATAGACCAAGAGCCCCTTATAGGGTACCATCAACACCCCCCCAAATTACTTTGCTGAAAAAAAAGCAGAAGCAGTTTGGAGAGAACTATGCCTAAATTCCCTAATGATTGTTTACAAATGTTTGTTTGCATTTAAAGGGGGATATGCTATAGAGATTTGCATTGGTATGCATCTTGGTTTATTCAATTTAAATTTTGTTATATGTATATTTCTGCTCTTGATTAAGGTGTTATTGTGTAGCTTATTTAATCATGTAATGTATAAAATTAAGAAAAATATGTTAATAGATAATCATCTATAATAGTCAAGCTTGAAGTCATGTTAGTTAGGTGTTCTTGATATTCAGAGGTGTACTTCAGTTAGACAGGTATTCTTCAAACCTTTCAAAGACCTTCAGAATATGGCATTAAACAAGTTTTTTTTTTTTTAAGAAGTTAGCACTTTTAATGACAGTGTGACACATCTGCTCCTGGCAGGATCAATAACTTCAAGAGGAAGATGGTCACTGAAGAAGGTCCATATGGATTTTGCTATCCATTTAGAAAAGAAACTGCTCTTGCCTGGAATGCTTGATGTTATGCTTTGTGAACTGGACATGAAGGACCTGCAGAGAAATGACTGCGAAACTTGCATAAAGGTGAGATGGTACTTTGGGGTTCCTGCATAATGAAAGAGTCTGACAAACATTCTGCAGGACAAATAAAAAGGTGACTGACACAATGCTAATATAGGCAGAACTTTCTTCAAAATTCCCTGCTTCGTGGTAAAGTTTGACAGATACTATGGGCTGAAGATGGATGCCCTAATGATACAGAGGAAATTTGGCTGATTGTCTGGGCAGTGAGATGTTTCTGTAAATTCTAGAGTTTTAGAAGTTGCTTACAATGTACTTCCTGTTAACTTAGGTAATATTATATCCTTTTGGAGTTTTTGATTGAGTTGCAAAGTATGTAGTTATAGTTTTCCCTAGTTATGATGAAAGATAATGTAGATATAAATTTTGTAACCATAATTTTTGCTTGATATTTAATTTTTATATGTAATTTTACTATTTTAATTTAAAAACTTTCTTTTTATTTAAACAGAGAAGGGGAGGTGATGTGGGATTTCCCTCTGTATGCTGTGAATACCATTAGTTAATAAAGAAACAGTTATAGGCCTGCACATAGCAGAATATAGGTAGGAAAGGAAAACTAAATGCTGGGGGAAAGATGGCAGAGTCAATGAAAAGCCATGTAGTCCCACCAGAGGCAGACACTGGAGCTTTACCCAGTAAGCCAGAGCCTCATAATAATGCACAGATTACTAGAAATAGGTTAAATTAAAATGTATGAATTAGCCAAAAATATGCTTAAACTATTAGCCAAATAGTATTGCAAATAATATGGCTTCTATGTGATTATTTTAGGGCTGAGCAGCCAGGTACAAACAAGCAGCCTACCTACAACAGAATGATTAGAGTGTAATATGACCAGAATGCTGTTAATCTTTGGAGCCACATGATCCACATGTGCAATCTGTAATTTCTCTTCCTCAAAAATTCTCTTTCAGCTTCAGTTTATAATTTTCTGGAACTATTTAAATCTTATTCACCATATAAGGTTTTGTTAAAATTAATCACTTCATCAGATTTTATCCCTGTAGTTGGCCATATGTTAATGTACAGTTTGTTTATGAGATTAGAGGAATGTTAATCTGAGTATTCCATTTCTGTAAAAATCACATCCCTATAAATTCATGGCTATATTAACCACATATGGCTTTAATTTTTTCCTTTTACCTTCCGACCCTATACATTGACCCATCTTGCACTCACTCAGTTTTGCCTGAGATAAAATTCCAATCCCTAAAACCTAAATATTTACCTTTTGAAGAGTTCAATTTGGATGCCAAGATTCTGAGGTAATTATTGTTACACCAGCACAGTTGTCTACAAGTAGCAATGTGATTTAGTCATACTTTTAATTTTGGTCTTTTTTCATTTATAGAAGCTTGCTAAAATATTTGCTTTTGCCACACCTTCTATATAATTCAGAAGGGACAGACATTCTGTTTGAATTATGTTGACAAAAACCAACATTGCTTCTAGGAATGCCCAGTTTGTAATACCATTTTAGGTGATCATGTTTGCTACAATTGAAAGCTTGACATTTCAAGTTTTTCTTCAAGCCTCTGGAAATCACCTCTCCTATCCACACATCATCATGGTCATGAAATTTGATACTGGTTGTATCTTGGATATATCCCTCCAATGATGCTCACCTTACCTTTAATGGCCTAAATACCCTTTTGCATTGCGTATTAGAATTTTCAGAAGCCAGAGAATCAGTTAGTATTTGTCTAGTTTCTGAATCTGTTTTCATTCTCTTTATTGCTTTAAGTCAGTCTTTGTAAGTCATGAAGGTTTCCTTCGGGTCTTGTACAACTTTAGTAAATAACTCAATTCTCATTCCCAAACTTCTCCAATTATGACCTAAGCTTTCAAAGATGCTCATTATATAGATATTGCCTTTGCACATCAGCATAATCTCCCTCTCTAAGAAGTTGATCTTTAGCCCTACTTCATTGTTCAATGGTCCTTGATTCTTCTTTCAACCAGGTTGTCCAATGTGATTGAAGATTAGACTCAAAGACCACTTTTCTCCAGTCTCTAGGAATTGATTATTCTATTACAAATTGATGAAGAGTTTAACATCTGCTTCAAAAATGGTGAATGCATGCTATATAAGACTATCACTTCTTTAAATCTCTTTAAATCTAACATTTCCACAGGAGTCCATTTAGCTCTTGCACAACCTTGGGTATCAGTCACTTGGTAGTTCCTATAAGGTGACTGTATAAATTAAAATTGGTTACTTGAAAGCCTTAGGCTGTTCCTCTTTAACCTTAAAATGCAATGTTAAAATTGCTTCTATATCAAATTCCACTTTCTGGGTCTGGATATCTCTATGAACTGTTTTATTACAATCATTCCTCCTTTTAGTACCATGTGTAATAGCTTGGGTGAATACTCTAACCTCTAAGAACCTCTACTTAACTTATCTCTACCATGTAGACAACTTTGTTATCTGTGATTACAGTTCAGTGATGATTAAGTAATATAATCTAGGCAAAGTGCTTAGCTTAGGACCTGATTCATAATAAGGGTTCACTAAATGGTAGTTACTTTGTCAATAATAATGTCAGTATAATATTATGGTTTTCATAATGTCTCATTTCTTATTCTCCTTGGTTCTTGACAATAGTTTTTAAAGTCTTTTAAAATAACCCAATAACCTTAAGTCATTTTCTTAGTCCTTACCTTCCAACAGATATTGTAAATTACAGATATTTTATAGACCCTTTAGCATAATTCTACAGCAAAATTATGCAACTTAACTACCTTTTATTTCTTTCAGAATATTTGAAAATTTTGACTGCCACCTATTATCCTCCAAACCTTTCATTTTAAAGCCTTTCCTTTACCTTTCTTTCTTTCTTTCTTTCTTTCTTTCTTTCTTTCTTTCTTTCTTTCTTTCTTTCTTCCTTTCTTCCTTCCTTCCTTCCTTCCTGCCTTCCTTCCTTTATTTCTTTCTTATTTACTAGAGATAGAAAAATATGAACTGATCAATCCTTCTAAACCTGCAGTTGTTCAATTAGGTTTCATTAACTTGGTTTTCATGATTTATGTCCAGTATCATTTTCTGCAAGCATTGATAACTCCTGCCCCAAGACCCCCTGACTATCTTTGGGTAATATAATTTCCTCTTAGGGGACACTTCTCATTTTCCCTGAAAGTCAATAGTCTCTTTCTGTTTTAGATTTGTGCAAGTCCCTTCCATCCTAGATAATTATCTCATTCATAGCACACCAGAACACTCATAGAACAACACTTGAAATCTCTGCTGGATAAGAGCATTAGATGTTTAGTTATCAAACTATTTTTAGGTTGTATTTAAAAAACATATATCAATTATTTATTAGCTTTTAAATGGTACACACTTTATTTTTGAGACATCCATCTGATGTGTAATACAATCTTGAGACCAACTTAGGAAGAAGAGTCTTCTCCAAGCTACACAGAGTTTATATATATAAATTTTAAATGCATTTTGCATCCAACCTCCTCCTGTGTCAAGTCTGAACAAGACATCCCACTATAGGGAATAGGTTCCAAGAAGCCAGCTCATGCATCATGGACAGCTTCTGGTCCCTGTACTGGGAACCCCAGAAGCAGACCAAGGTACACAACTGTCACACAGATGTAGAGGTCCTAAGTCATTCCAATTCAGGCTCCCTAGCTGTCAGAGACCGTGAGCACCATAAGTTCATATCAGCTGTCTCTGTGGTTTTCCTGGTCATGATCTTAACCTCCCCCTTTGTTCATATAATCCCTCCAGCCTCTTTTCAACTGGGCATCTGGAGCTCAGTCCAGTGCTTGGCTGTGGATCTCTACAACTGCTTCCATCAAGTACTGCACAAAGGCTCCATGATGAAAATATGGACAGGTACCAATCTGAATATAGAGAAAAGCCAGTTCAGGAACCCTCTCCACTATTGCTAAGGGTCTGAGCTGCAATTATCCTTGTGGATTACTGGATGTTGCCCTGGCACCAGGTTATTCCCTAACCCCATAATGTCCCGCTCTTTCAGGATATCTCTTTCACTGCTGACTCCCCCTTCCCACCCCCAACTCAATCATCCTGAGCCCTCATATTTAAATCCTATCCTTTAATCCCACCTAACCCCAGTTTATCCAGGAAATTTTATCTATTTCTTCTTCCCATATAGATCCATGGATCCCTCTTAGGGTCCTCCTTGTCACCTAACTTCTCTGGGGCTGAAGATTGTAGCCTGGTTATCCCTTTCTTTACAGCTAATATCCACTTATGAGTGAGTACATACTATGTCTTTCTGGGTCTGGGTTACTTCATTCAGGATTATTTTTTTCTAGTTCCATCCATTTGCCTGCAAATTTCATGATTTCATTTTTTCCCACTGAGTAGTACTCCATTGTGTAGATATGTTGTTTCCAGGTTCTGGCTATTATGAATAATGTTGCACACAGTTGAGCAAGTGTCCTTGTATAGTTGAACATCCTTTGGGTATGTGCCCAAGAGTGGTATCACTGTACCTTGAAGAAGATGGATTGTAGTGGCATTTCATTTATATTTTTAAAAATGAACCTTGCCTGAAGATCAGAGAGTAAAACATTCATACTAGTCAGGTGTATAAGCCAGGCAGGGGTGGGCACACACCTTTAATCCCAGTAGCTACACTAGCTAGCCATAGAAACCAGGCAGTAGTGGTGCATGCACTTAATCCAAGAACTAGATAGGATTATAAAATGGGAGGAGACATCTCTCAGGCACAGAATCATTCTGAGGGTTCCTGAAGGCAGGATCACCATTCTAGACTGAGGTCAAAGTAAGAGTCAGTGCTGGTTGCTTTACTTTTCTTGTCTTCAAATTGAACCCCAATATGTGGCTCTGGGTTTTTATTAATTGTGCGTCAATGGATTCCCAATTTTCTGAGAAATCACCTTATTGATTTTCAAGGTGGTTTTTGCCAGTTTGTACTCCCACCAGCAAGGGTATTCCACTTATTCTACATGCTCTCCAAAATAGGCTTCATTGGCATTTTTGATCTTGGCCATTCTGACAAGTGTAATGTGGTATCTCAGAGTCATTTTGATTTGCATTTCCTAAATAGGTAAGGATACTGAACACTTTAAGTGTATCTTGGCCATTTGAAATTCTTCTGTTGGGAATTCTTTGTTTATATCTGTACCCCATTTTTAATGGGGTCATTTAGTATTTAGATGTCTAGTTCCTTGAATTCTTTATATATTTCAAATATCATTCCTCTGTCAGGTATGGGGTTGATGCAAGTATTTTCCCATTCTGTAGGCTTCTCCAGAGCTACAGAGAAACCCTGTCCTGAACCCCTCTCCCCAAAATAAATAAATAAAAAATAATAAAAATAAATGAAATGTAAATGATTCTTTTTGCAAATATGTATTTATTTCTTTTAAATAACAATAAATTCTTATCATATTAGATAAGTTTTCTGTAACAAATCATAGATCAAGAGTACTAAATCCAAGACTGAAGAAATGGCTTACTCCTTAAAAACACTTACTTCTTATTCAAGGACCTGACGTATTCCTGAGACTCTTTGATAGCTTATAAACAGGGGAAGTTTTGGATTATGGCATCTGATATTCTCTTCTGTCTCTATGGGCACAAAAAACACAGCCGGCAAATATATGTAAGTAAACTATAAGCAAATACATATATGCAAGCAAAACACTCATACACATAAAATGAAAATAAAAATAATAAACCAATGTTGCCTTTTGTTATAAAGTTTTCTACATATATTTGTACATTCATGTTTCAGATATCTTATTACATTTGCCTAATTTAATCAACGAATCAAGACTTCAAGAGGAAATCATATTTCTATGACCAATAAGACACTAAGGGTTTTTTTAATGTACAGAAATTTGTGAGAACATATTTAAGTTTAGTCTTCTAAAGCTTTTCAGTAAAAACAGTTGATTCTTGTGCCTCGATAAAAAGAGAGAAAATATCTTTGGTGTATCTTTGATGCTTGCAATTTCTATCTAGTCAGAAAAACAATTTTAATTAATTCAGTCGCCCCTATGGTGTCTGTGCCCTTTAGGGACTCTTTCATTATGGATGCAAATGTGCTCCTAAAATAATGAGAATGTCATTATCCTGCTTTATTCATCAAGGTGGTCAGGAAGAGAACAAAAAAGATCAATTAATGGTGAGGTAATCTTTTAATATACAGTAATGACATTAACTTTAGTGTTTCTAAGCCTCATTTTCATGGCTATGATTAGATAACGTTCTCTTGTGCTCATTGGTGAAGATGATGAGGACAGATGTCAAGAAAAGATTAATTTAGCATCTTTGTTTTCACTGTCATAACATAGATTGGAGCCTTCTTCTTACATTTCATAAAGAATTTGCACTTGATAACCTAAAAATGTGAGTTAGATAATTTATAAAGAGAATACAAAAATCAGAAAGCATTTTTCCATTGTTTTTATGAGATAAGTTTTCTCTGTATATCTCTGGCTGTTCTGAAACTCTCTCTAGGCCAGACTATTCTTAAACACCCTGAATTCCAGAAATAAAGGTGTGAACCACTTCCGCCTAGCTCAGAAAGCATTTACTAAAGCATTTTTAAGATAAATTTCAAATTGGTTTGTGGAAAAGAAATTATGAACACTGCTTCTTCTCTGGCCATTATACTTAAGAGAAAAGATCTATAGTATAGAAGAGTAGTCTTTCCATTGTGAATTCTATCTCACTAATATAGAAAAAGACTGAAATAAATGCCTATCACAATACATTATTTGTTATGTAAAATAGCTTCAATATTCTGCTTTATAAATTATTTATTCACTTGCTCGTTCACTAAAAAATAGAATAAAAGTTTATTATGTTCCAGTGAGGTAAAATAAGAAAACTAGTTCAGTAAAATTTACATTATCACAGTGATTTTAGTAATAAGTTGTGGGAAAGAAATCCACATATGTAGACATGACAACAGAGACTTCAGTGGCACAGAGACCAAGAAAATCACCTGCTTCTGGGAAAGCCCACTAGATTATTAAAGTGTGACTATCAAATGACAATATTGCTGCAGAGCTAGAAAGACATTAAAGACATTAGACAACAGGGAGGATAGAGGTCAAGGAGGGCAGAGGTCAGGGAGATGGAGGTCATGGAGGATAGAGATCATGGGTTATAGAAGCTTTGAAGGATAAAGTCTTGATGGACATAAATTATAGGCAATAGAGATAATGGAGTACAAAAGTCATGGAGGAAAGAAGTCTTTTAAGACGTAAGTCTTGGGGTGATAGAGTTCATGGGTGATAAAGCCCAGAGAGTAGATAGGTTATAGAGGCTATAATTTATGGGCAGATCAAGTTTTTGGAGGATAGCAGTAATGAGGATGCAGGTCATGGAGGATAGAGAACATGAAGCTCTAGATGCTGAAAGATAAAGATATGAAGCTAGAGATAGAGTTTGTAGAGAATAGTGGACTTGTGGAACAGCAGTCATGGGGGATAGAGGTGATAAGGACTTAGGACATGGAGGTTGAAAGTCTTGAGGGAAAGAGGTCATGAAAAACAGAGGTGTTGGAGATAGAGTTCATAGAGGATAAAATTCATTGAATATATAGGCAAGGGAGCACAGAAGTTATGAAGCATAGAGATCACATATGATAGAGGTCATAAAAGAAAGAAATCATGGACAACAGGATTCAGAAACTCTTGAGTGTGGAACTTAGTTTATTTATTTATTTAATTGACTGCATTTTTAAATTTTGAAACAATTTTTTTTTTAATTTTACGTATCAATCCCAGTTCCCACCCCCTTCCTTCCTCCCAATCCCCCCACCTTCCCTCGATTGCAACCCCTGTCCATTCCTCAGAGGATAAGACTTTAAATTGGGAGCCAACAAAGTCTGGCATGTCACTTTCAGGCATGGGCAAGCCCCCTGCCCATATTTGAGGCTGACCAAGTTAGCACTTTAAAGAGAATGGGCTTCAGAAAGCCAGTTCAAACATGAGAGATAAGTTCTGGTCACACTGCCAGTGGCTCACATACTGTCCCATACACACACTGTCACCCATATTCAGAGGGTCTAGTTCAGTCTTACGCAGGCTCCCCATCTGTCAGTCTGTAGTCAGTGAGCTCCTTCTTGCTTGGGTCAGCTGTTTCTCTGGATTTCCTCCATCATGGTCTTTGTCCCTTTGCTCATAATGTTGCTCCTTTCTCTCTATGACTAGACTCCAGTTCAGCCCAGTCCTTAGATGTGGCTCTGCTTCTATCAGTTACTGGATGAATGTTCTACGACGATAATTAAAGGAGTCATCAATCTGATTACAGGAGAAGGGCAGTTAACGTACCCTATCTGCTATTGCTTAGATTATTAGCTGGGATAATTTTTGTGAATTCCTAGGAATTTCCCTAATACCTGGCTTCTCCTGATCCCCATAATGGTTCCCTCATTCAAACTATTTTTTTCTTGCTATCCCTCTCTGTTCTACCTTCCCAATCCCTCATGATATCCTCTGCACTCCCCTTCTCCCCTTCCTACCCTTCTCTCCCCCTATGCTGCCAATTTACTAAGGAGATCTTGACTGCTTCCGCTTCCCTGGGAGATGCCTGAATGCCCCTCTTAGAGTTTTTCCTTTTTATTGTCTTCACTGGGGCTGTGGACTGTGGGCTAGTTATCCTTTGTTTTATGTCTAATATCCATGCATAAGTGACTACATATTAAGTTTTTCTTTCCGGGTCTGGGTTACCTCACTCAAGATGGTATTTTCTAGCTCCATCCAATTGTATGCAAATTTCAAGATATTTTTTAACCCTGAGTAGGACTCCATTGTGTAAATATACCATATTTACTTTATCTAATTTTTGGTAGAGTAGCATGTCAGCTGTTTCCAGGTTCTGGATATTATAAACAATGCTACCACGAACATAGTTGAGCAAATGTCCTTTTAGTATAAGTGTGTATTTTTGCATATATGCTCAAGAGTTGTATTACTAGATCTTGAGGTAGATTGATTCCAAATTTTCTGAGAAACCACCATACTGATTCCCACAGTGATTGTACAATTTTCCATTCCCACCAGCCATGGAAGAGTGTTCACCTTACTCCACATGTAATGGTCTGCTCTGTCCCTTAAAGAGACAAGCCATGCCGCCTCCCTCCCCTGTCACCCAAGGCAAGGTGATCTTCAGCTTCCAGCCTGAGTCCTTTCTTCTCTCTCTCTCTCTCTCTCTCTCTCTCTCTCTCTCTGAGGCAGTTTCTGCCTCTCTCTTCTCCCCAATTCTCCCCTTGCCCCCTTGTTTCTCTCCATTTCTATCTGTGTGTTTCTCTTTCTGTTTCTCTCTCTCTCTCTCTCTCTTTCTGCTCTGCTCTTCCCCCTTCTTCCCTTACATAACCCACTAAATAAATATCCAACTTAACTTTGCATGGCATTCCTATCTGTGTCTTTTTCTCTCATCCATTGTGTTGCTCCCTGCCCAATACCAACTGCCTTCTGATACTTACGGTGTGTTCTCATGGCATGCTCATCTGCCATAAGACTCATTGACCCTTGTGTTCTACTGCAGCCACTTGGGGAACCTGTTCCTGCCTGGGAGTGGTTGCACTCTGAGCCACAGCCGACTTTCTGCCAAAACTTCGGGGACCTGCATTTTACTTTTATCATAACAATCTTTTTTTATTAAAAATTTCCACCTCCTTCCATCCTCCCATTTCCCTCCCACTCCACACACTCCCCCTCCCCCTCACTCTCCAGCCCTAAGAGAAGTCAGGGTGCCATGCCCTGTGGGAAGTCCAAGTCCCCCCTCCATCCAGGTCTAGGAGGTGTGCATCCAAAGAGACTAGGCTCCCCAAAAGCCAGTACATGTAGTAGAATCAAAATCCAGTGTCATTATCATTGGCTTCTCAGTCCACCCTCATTGTCAGCCATATTCAGAGAGTCCAGTTTGATCACATGCTTCTTTAGTCCCAGTCCAGCTGGCCTTGGTGAGCTCCCATTAGATCAGTCCCACAGTCTCCATGGGGGGATATACCACTCGTGGTTCTGACTTCCTTGCTCATGTTCTCCCTCCTTCTGCTCTTCATTTGGAGCTTGGGAGCTCAGTCCAGTGCTTCAATGTGGGTCTCTGTCTCTATCTCCATCCA
>LOEQ01007728.1:25197-35487 GCA_001685075.1 Bramus lutescens | reverse complement strand
CTATCTATCTATCTATCTATCTATCTATCTATCTATCTATCTATCTATCTATCTATCTGTACTATATATATATCAATATATAAAAATGTTTTAAACAGAGGTAGAAGCATACATACATACAATATTCAATATAATTTAACTTTGTATCAATATACAGGAATTGATACCAATATAATTGTCCAAAAACAATAATTCACAAATGCCAATCTATTATCCCATCACCAATTATCCCTCTGTTTTTTTCAAGAACGCCCCTGAGCCTATAAAATTCCTCCTCCATCCCTCAACTATATACCAATTATAATCAACCCCTAAATGATGTCCCTAATCCTGAGGGCAAACTTTGCTAGGAGAGGAGACGTTGTCCTCTAAAATTGCTTCCAGCTGTCATGGGGGTGACATTCGTCCTATGGGAACCTGTGAAAATAAATGATGGTTAAATTCCAAGGTTAATATTTGGTCTGATAAAATTGCAAATAGTCTTTGAGTACTTTGTGAAAGTCTGGCCAGAATGTTTTAAAAAGACGCACACAATTTCAGCTAACCAAGTCAGAAGCGTCTTGTGCAGCTGGTACCCAAAACAGGTTTTGTAGTAGCACTATCAGCATCATGATGTCATATTAACCAGGTGGAGTTATTGTTGTGGGGCCCCATCTTCTTCCTGGAAACTTCAGAGATTACTGCAGGAAAATTCATTGTTCATTGTGGAAAACAAGCATTATCTATATAGATATATACAGACATATACATCCATTGAAAGCTATGATAAAGACAAAAACAGATATGAGGAAAGGCAAAGAAAGTTTCTAAATTATTTTTTTCCACCTGTCCCATATCATGGCTCTTGACATGAGATAGAAACTCTGGGTTTTCTCTTAACAATAAGCTTGGAATTGGAGAGGGACTGAGCCAGAGTCCAACTCCAAAACCATCTTTATATATTTGTAAATATAAATATATTCACAGATATCTACAAATATGTTTAGCATAACTTCACTTACAGAACCTATTCGATTTTCTTGTTGGTCATTATTGAGTTGTAAATTGTTTACATCTGTCAATATTCAAACATACAGGGACCCTTGAATTTTTTGAAGATTAATGTTTTCCTGTGGAGATGAGAACAGATTCCTGCCCCCAGCATATATGTTTTTCTTACCACCTGTATAATTATGATCATTGTGGACGAATTGTCATTCCTCCTTTCCAAAAGCCTCCTCCTCTTCAAACCTAATCTTTATTAATTTTGATGGGGTATCCACAATTTTTCTTCTCTTGTGGAAACAAGAGCAAAACCCCTACCCCAATTCAGCACATCTCCTGGCTTCCATTCTGAGGCAAGCACATCCTTGAAATAAACTGGTTGATTTAACTCAGCAGAGTTTTCCATTATCCAATGTCTTTCTACAGCCATCATCCCTTTCTCATAAGCATTCAGAAGATTTAGGTTAATAAAGCATTATGTAATATATTTCTGGGGGTATTTTCCACCCCTTTCTGTTTGTTTAACATATCCTTTATAGTTCAATTTGAACTTTCTTTGACTGCTTGACCTGTAAGATTGTATGGTATACCTGTAACATGCTTAATATTATGATAAGCAAAAAATTTCATTTTCCCAGAGACATAAGCTGGACCATTATTCGTCTTTATTTGTGCAGGTACAGCCATGATGGCCATGACTTCTAATAAATGAGTGATTACTGAATCAGCTATTTCTGAGCTTAAAGCAGTTGTCCATTGAAAACCTGAATGGGTGTCAATGGTGTGCTGTACATATTTTAATTTGCCAAATTCCACAAACTGGAACACATCCATCTGCCAGATTTCATTCCTTTGAGTACCATTTGGATTAGTCCCTGCAGGTAGCGGTGTCTGGTTATAAAAGGGCAAGTAGGGCATTTCTTTATAATCTCCTTAGCATGTTGCCACATAATAGAAAACTCTTTCTTCAAGCCTTTGCTATTGAAGTGATTTTTTAAATGAAATTCAGAGGACTGCAGCACATTTCCAATCAACAATTGATCAATTTCTGTATTATCTTGAGCTAGAGGACCTGGAAGATTCGTATGGGATTGGATGTGTATTATGTACATAGGACAAAGCCTATTCCTGATCACGTCTTGTACCTGGATAAACAATGAAGTCAGTTCAGTTTCATCTGGAATAAATTCAGCGGTTTCAATATGCAAGATAACTCTTTCTGCATGTTGTGAGTCAGTGACTATATTAAGATATTCTTTAAAATCCGTTAGCACCATAAGAATGGCATATAATTCTGCCTTTTGGACAGAATTATAAGGGCTTTGTTCCACTTTACTCAATTCTTCTGATTCGTAACCTACCTTCACTGATTTATTGGCATCAGTATAAAATGTACAGGCTCCAGTTATTGGTACATCACATACAATTTGAGGAAGAATCCAAGAAGTTCTCTTTATAAAGTTAAGCGTATTGCTTTTGGGATATTTGCTATTAATTTCTCCAAAAAATTAGCACAAGCTCTTTGCCATGGTGCATTGTCTTCCTATAACTTTTTTAACTCATCAGTAATGAAAGTCTCTATAATTTCTGCTGGGTCTATACCTGTTAGTTGACAAAGTCTCAATTTACCTTTTATAATTAATTCAGAGACTTTTTCCACNTTTTTAACTCATCAGTAATGAAAGTCTCTATAATTTCTGCTGGGTCTATACCTGTTAGTTGACAAAGTCTCAATTTACCTTTTATAATTAATTCAGAGACTTTTTCCACATAAGTTTTTAATTTTTACTTGGTTTATGTAGTAAAAAGATCTATTCTAAGATAATATTATCTCTCTGCACTAAGATTCCTGTAGGAGAAATTCTTGAAGGCAATATGAGAAGAATACAATTAAGCTTTGGATTCACTCTATCCACATGTGCCTCCTGTAATTTATCTTCAACCATTGTCAGTTCCTTTTCTGCTTCATCTTTTAATTCTCTGGGACTTTTCAAGTCTTTATCACCATCCAAGATTTTGTTTAAATGAATTATTAGAACAGGTGTTATCCCAACAGCCATTCATAGGCTGGAGATGTCTCCTAACAATCTTTGAAAGTCATTAAGAGTCCATAACCGGTCTCTCCTAATTTGTTCCTTTTGTGTACTAATTTTCTGGAAACCTATTCTGTAACCTAGGTAATTAACAGAATCTCCTCTTTGAATCTTTTCAGGAGCAATCTGTAATCCCCATTTAAGCAAAAGTATCTTTATTTCCTCAAACATTCTTTCCAAAGTATCTATGTTTGAATCGGATAGCAAAATGTCATCCATTTAATGGTAAATTATAGACTTAGGGAATTGCTTATGTATTATTTCCAATGGCTGACTTACAAAGTATTGACACAGGCTGGGGCTATTGAGCATTCATTGTGGGAGGATAGTCCATTGGTACCTCCTAGTAGGCTGGGAATTATCATAAGTAGGCACTGTGAAAGCAAACTTTTCTCTATCTTTTTCTCATAAAGGTATAGTGAAGAAAAATCATTTAAATCAATAACTATGAGAGATCATCCCTTTGGTAACAGAGAGGGCAGAGGAATTCCAGATTGCAGAAGGCCCACAGGTTGAATAACCTTGTTGATAGCTCTAAGATTTGTCACCATTCTCCATTTTCCATATTTTTTCTTAACAACAAATACAGGAGAATTCCAAGGGCTGGTAGATTCTTCTGTATGTCGAGCATCTAATTGCTCATGTACCAGCTGTTTGTTCTAAAGCCTGCAACTTTTCTTCATCTAAAGGCTATAACTTTATCCATATTGGCTTTTCAGTCAACCATTTTAGAGGCAGGGCTGTTGATACATCTGAAGGGTCATCAATTGCTTTGTGTTTTTGTAAAGCCAGAATGGCTGGTTTTTATCATCTGTAATATCTTCTAATATTTTCCTCAGAAATATAAGCTTTAGAAGCAGCATGAATATTAATCTGGGTGTTCCATTGCTGCAATATTTCAAGACTCCATAAATGCAGTATTGGCTATGCATGGCCTTAATTTTCCTATTTGCCCTTCTGTCCATATGCATTCAACCCATCTTGTGCTTTTTATTACCAAGATAGGGTTCCAATTCCCATGAACTGAACATCTACCTCCTTAAGAGGCCAATTCGGATTCCAAGATATTGGAATAATGATACATACATCTGCACCCATGTCCAATAAGCCTTCAATAAAATGCCATTTATATACACTCTTAGCTTTGGTCTTTGTTCATTTAGAGAAGTCTGCCAGAATATACATTTCCTCTGTCTGATCAGATTTCTTGGCTCATTCTCCACATTTATCTCATCATTCAGTCCATTATTGCTTTTGACAGCAGGCATGGGACCTTCTAATTTTCCTCACGAGACACGTTCTCCACCTTAACTGGAAATAACTGGACGACATTCATCTTGGGGGCCTGTGAGAGGCCCCCCATAGCATTTCCTAATGGTATCGGGTTGCCTTGTCTATCTCTTGTTGACCTACATTCATTTGTACAGTGTTGACCTTTGCCACATCTCCTATATAAACCTGAAGGCTGAGTCCTCCTGTTCCTGTTATTCCCAGAAGAGGCATTATTCCTGGAAATCCATTGTCTAAAATCCCATCTCATATGTCCTATTTTACCACAATTAAAACAGTTGTTATCTTGATGTCTTCTCTTACCATTGGAAATTGCTTCTTCTACCCATGCTTCAGTGCCATAGTCAAATGTCTTGACATTCATTATATGCAAGACCCATTCTTCCAAGGGCACTGATCTGATCTTTAAANTACCATTGGAAATTGCTTCTTCTACCCATGCTTCAGTGCCATAGTCAAATGTCTTGACATTCATTATATGCAAGACCCATTCTTCCAAGGGCACTGATCTGATCTTTAAAGGCCCCAGGATCCTTTTGCACTCTATGTTCTATGTTGGCATTCTCATAAGCCATCTCATCTTTGTGATGACCACACCCTATCCATATGTGTCATATCAGCTTTAAAGGCTTGGGACAGGGTTCAGGACTCTGGACAGAGAGTAGAATCATATCTCAGGGTTAAACAGGGGCAAAGAACCTTTTAGTGCCTTTTTGCAAATACTAACTAGGGTCATACAAATAGGGATAACTGACCCAGAAGCCAGATGTATAATAATTGAATCTTTAGCTTATGAGAATGCCTGAATCTCCTGTCCAGTATTATGCTTTAATGTCCTCATTGAGGATTCTAAGATATAAAATCTGTCCATTAGAGATAATATCTCATCCTTGGACATTATCTTCATTGCATGCATGCTACCTTCTTGGAGGGATATTCTATCAATCAATTGGTCATACCCCTTTGACAGAGTTCAATTAATACACTCAACAATGAAAATCCTCTCAAATAATATTTCAGCACCTAATGTCATGGACTGGATTTTATGTACCAAATCAGCTGTCTCCATCTCCAGATTGCTGATCTCTCCTTAAATGATTGATTATCATGTGCCAATTCAATTGTTTCCTTCTCCAGGGTTCTGAGTCTCTCCTCAAATAGGTTACTATCAGACTGTACCTTTTCCAAAAATAACTTAATTGACTGAGTCATATTAAACAAAGATCTAGTCTCCTCCTTGAGAACTCCAATCTCTTTCTTGAAGAGGTTGGTGTCAGTCTGAATCACTTTTGAAATTACCTCAGCAGACTGAAAATTGTCAGTTAAGATGGGTGTGCCTTTCCTTAAATTTTCAGTCTTTTCTAAGAATCCTGGATTCAGTCTGTAAAGACTGCATAATTTTCCTATTTTCAAACCATATTATGAAAAAAACTACAGACTACAAGAAAAAAAGTGAATCATAGAAACAGCCATGTAAGTGAGATGTCATAAGCATCTTAGAAGACCTCACCCATGGTGTAAGTGAAAAGGCTGTGGAAACCTTGGATGGTTGGATTGTCTGACATATTGCCCTTTTTAAATCTTACCTGTGATTCAATCAGCACGAGTAGGTGCAATAACCGATTCTTTAGGATGCTAAGAATAAATTAGCAGTTTATCCAAAGCCTCTGCTTGATTGCTGTTGCATAGACAATAGACTTTAGAAAATATTCAGGAATAAATTATTGTAAGTATTTTTAGCAATTATGAAAATTCATATAATCACAGGGTGTTTAGTAACCATTGCTGTTATGAGAGCAACTATTTTCTTTGTGTCTTAAGGATTAACCAAATACCTAGGTATTTGCTTCTGTCTAATTCAACAAGCTTCCTACTCAAGTTGCCTGGGAGTACAGAATTCCCAGTGCAAAGTATAGAGAAGTTATTGGTATAATTGTTCTGACAACTTACTAAGTTTCTTATGACTAGTTAAATATGTTCAACCTAAGTTGCTTCTATGCAATTTAATTTCTTATTCTTCTCCCAAACAGTATCTACTAGAAAAAACATTCCAGCATTGCTTCCTATTACAAACTCTCAGAGGTCAAGAGAAACTGGGGTAAACTGCCATGAACATTAAACAAATTCCCTGTGGACACAAAATTACCAAAGAACTTATCAAGTGATAAAAAAATCTCCACAAGTCACTTTGCTGTCCCAGTATGTTCTTGACCAGAAATTCTTTTATTGGGTTTATTGCAAGATCAGATTGTGTTAAATGAAACTATAGATTGAGGAACTGGAAATGAGATAATGATGGTGGAAAAGAGGTGCTTAGGAGCATGGGAAATGGTGAGAGACACAGCAGAAAGAGAGGAGGCTGTGTGATGTAGGAGGAAATGTACAAGGGTTTTGGGTTGGTGGGGCTGAAGACAGGTTAGAAGTAACCAAAACTGTATGGAATTAGCACTCTGAAACCTAATATTGTACATCTTAATAAAAATTTGCAAAGTAAATCATAACAAACACAAATAATTAGTGGTAGTAACATCAGTATTCTCCCAGTAATCACTCTTTCTTATCTAAACAATAGTGTTATTTCTAATAGGAACATTAGATCCCACTTGTATAACTGCACTCATCTGACTATAACTGGAGGTTTCTCTCCCACTCACCAGTTCTTGAATAATTACTCAGAAGCTTAATAATACTTACAAATTCTTGGTCAATGGCTCAGGCTTATTACTATTTAAGTCCTACATATAAAATAACCCATTTATTAATGTATGCATTGTCACATGTCCATGGCTTTTACTGGTCTACTGGCATGTTGTTCTTTGGGCAGCTGTTGGCATCACAGTGACTCTGCCTTTCTTCTTCTGTGTTTCTGCTTGTATTTCCAGCCTGACTCTGTCCTGCCTTGTCATTCACCAAAGTAGCTTCATTCATCAATCAATGAGAACAACACATATTACATAACACAGAAAGAAACCCCACAACATTTCTAATTTTCTGTCCAATCAAAAAAGGTTTTAACTTTAATATAATAAACTTCTAATAACAGAATAGTTATCAATCAAGAATTACAGTTATAATAGTCTATTTGTATTTGGCAAATTTTGAGAAAACATTTAGTTATCTATCTTGATGAATCTAAAGTTTTATATCTAATTACCATTTTTTATAATTAAGGATAACTATAATTAAAACTACCTAGTCTTCATCTTCATCAAAGATATTACTACTTGAGTAAAGAGGAAGTGCATTGCAAATAATTCTGAACCACTAGAGACATCTGTCTGCCTACACCAGTATACGAAGTACTTCTGTAATGTTGGGGTGTTATAAGGTGGCACATTGGGGCAACATCTGTTGGGGGTCAGCCTTGACAGAGTTCACATGTTCCAAAATAGATACATGAGGATTATAATAATTAAGCAAAAGGATCAGACATATGAGAGAAATGAAAGACAGAAACACAGAACAGCACTGGGAGGGAAATTCAGTGAGTACTGAATCTGCCCACGTTTATTTTCCACGTGATACTTTACTATGAAAGGGGAGGGAACAGACTGCATTAACATGATATAAGGAATAGACCAAGTGTCCTGTAGGCAACCACTCCCTGGAACCTCTGGCCAATCTCCTTGAATGAGCAGAAATAATCCTGAATTCTCTTATCATTGGTCAAGGTAGAGCAGATCCGCCTCTATAGGCCATCTTAATGTTCAAAACTCCAAGAAGCTATACCCCAGTTCAGGATCTCTTGTTTGTAGTCACACCTGTTGTCAACAACTTTGAAAGAGTAAAAATAAGCTCAAACTCTCTGATCTATAGTCAAGGTGGAACAGGACTCATATTTGTTGGCACCAACATTGAGGCATCCATCTTTTGCCTATAGGTCTAGAGTATCTGGTAGACCTTTCAGTGAAGCAGGGTATTTAAATAATTGTCTCACCTATCCTGGCAAAATTCATCAGCTGAATTCTTCTGTATTCTGAAGAATGTCTGGCAATTTCTTCTGTGAAGCAGGAACCTGAAGGGCCATTCTGCCTTCTATTGGCAAATATTTGTGGTCATTTTCCTGTGGGTCCTGCTTTTTGAGTTTATGCAATATGCCATCAAGTTGTCTAGACAAGAACAGTATTTGTCTAAATGACCAACCTTGCCTCACTGAAAGTAAATTTTAAAAGAAGTTTTTTTTTTCCAGATACCCATCATCTTCTTTGAAGTTATTGGTACTGCCAGGAGATGTGTCTCACTGTCAAGAAAAGTCTGTTTTTCAAATATTTTAAATGCTATATTTTGTAGGTCTTGAAAAATGCTTAAAGATTACCTATCTAATTGAAATATATCTTTGCATACCTTAAAAACCTAACTAATATGGCTATTAGTTGACTATTATAGATGACTATTAGTCTATATTTTAATTATATATTACATTTTTAATAAATATAATACCTTCCATTTACATAAATATAATACCTTAAACAACAGTATAAATACACATACAGCATAGAAAAATTGACCTGAATTTGTATAAATAAACCAAAATCCATACCTAATATAAAGTATTTTGAGATTAACAGGTTTTTTTTGGATGAAAGCAGATTTAATAATCTAACCCCCTTGTAACTGAAGGTTTTTCTCCTACCTGCCAGTTCCTGCACTCTGGTGCATAATATTAATTACAAACGGGTTGGCATATTAGCTCAGTATTATTATTAACTAGCTCTTACAACTGAAACTAACTCTTTTCTATTAGTTCATAATTTACCATGAGGTTTGTGGCTTGTTATCTCACATTCTGCTTTTCCGATAGTTTTGGCATTTCCCCCACTCTGCCTTCCTTTTCCTTTTATCTTTGCTTGGATTTTCTGTCTGGCCCTATTCTGCCTGGCTATTGGCCAAATCAGTTTGTTTATTAACCAATAATAAAAAAAATATTCAAAGCATGCAGAAGGGCATCTCACAATACCTCTTTTTAAAAATCATAATAACCCTTTTCCCCATGATTTCTATATCATATCCCCCTTTTGTCTTTAGGAAGAGAATAACTATGACCATTAACTATTTGTAACCAACCCTCTTTAAATAAAACTAACCATTCATAAACAATATTTTGGCAATTTGTGTGTATGTCTCTAGACTACTTCCTGCTGATTGGTGGGAGCTGGGATCTTATGAGAACTCAAAGAAAAGTCCTGGGAAGACCAGTTATAACTTTTATTGATAGATATCACCTGTCAAGATTTAGGAGGTCTCCCTTGATCAAATCTGTTTTATTTTAATTTGGAACAAATCCATAGCCTCTTGTTTCCTATGGGAACAAAAGCAAAATACCTTTCCAAAGCAATGCATCTTTTAAGTTCCATTTTCCAAATATATATTTTAGACTTCTGCCTTAAACCTATGACATTTTTAAATTATTTAGATTGGTATGTTTTATCAATGTGCTTTTCTATCCCATGTCTTTCAAAAAAGTCTCTTGCCCATCAGCTATCAAAAAATTCAAAATCAACACAATATCTTATCTGTGAATTTCCTATTTTTATATGGCTTTTTTTATTATTGTTTTATTTCTCTCTTTAAATATTTTAAAATTATTTATTCTTTTCTGTGTTTTTAAGTACCCTTTTACTTCTTTCTTATGCTTATGCACATTGCAAAATATATTGAAACCTGTTTAGAAGTTTGGTTTTTTTTTATCTGAAAAAAACTGTATCTTTTCAGCTTTTTTTTGATGATGTGAGCAAATCTTTAAACTTCTAAACAACACAAAAGTCTATTTGTGTCTTTGGCAGCTGGTTCTGCCTGCTTCTCAGGTGATAAAAGTCTCACAGCCCACTTGGAGGTTCATTACCTAGAGCCCTAGAGCTGCATTAAACCTCTTCTAGAACTCTAGAATGCCAATGCTTGCACTGTGACAGACAGGGTTTTTTTT
>LOEQ01007727.1:77562-89503 GCA_001685075.1 Bramus lutescens | reverse complement strand
TCCTCCCACTCCTTCCCAGACTCCAGACTCCAAAGAAGCAAGATGTGAGCTGCCATGCTGAGAAAGGTACTGAACCATTTGGCTAGCATAAATAAGAACAATGGGTTAATGTAAGTTATAAGAGTTAGCAAGAAGCCTGAGTTGATGGGCCAATCAATTTTATAACTTATGGAGATCTCTGTGTGATTTTCTTTGGGGCTTGCTGGCTGTGGGGTACCAGGCGGGACAGAAACCCCAACAAGCAGACCCTGTTCATGTTACACCAGTGATCACACACTTGACCTTGGAGCAGATGGTCAGTCCCCATCAGGGTACTCTGCATCTCATCTTATTTTAATTTTCCAAAGGTTTTGCTTCTCCTGTAATGTCCACAAATTATGTATCCCTTCTCTTCTTCAATTCCATCACTCCTATCAGTATTCAGCTTCATTCCAGTAGATTCTCCTCTCAAAGTAAGCACATTTATAATAAATTAAAAAGCCATCTATTCTTTATTCTAGATAGATTAGTAAGCCTCATGTCCTTTATTATCATGTCCAAACCAGTTAAAATATTATATGACACAATTAAGGATATGTCTTGAAGCCCAAAAATACACCATCATCATCAATGAGCATTTGTATTATATAGCAGGTCTTTGGAAGGCATTATTGGGAGCCCATTCATGGGAAGCAGTATGGCAAAGTCTCAGCACAAAGATGGGGGGAATGCAGTCAATTTGACATGGGTGGTGAAAGATGGGATTGGAGAAGAAAAAGATTATTGGGGTGTGCCTCCTAGCATAAATGTTTCATATCACTTCCTTGTAGGTAGAAGTTATAGGAGATACGTTTCCAGATGACTTTATTAAGTATGTGTGTCCAGTTAAATAATCCTGCTGTTCTAGATGGAATCCCCTGATTCTCTCAGTTCTACTTTATACCTTCTGACCAGTTTGTTCCTTCTGTCTTGGTACTTTTCCCTTCTGTACCTTCTAACACCCACCTTTGTCCTTCACAGTGTTGCTTAGAAGAGTCCTTGCCCTGTTCTTTCCAGCTTAATTATTCCCTTGCAAACTGCTGTTTGTTTCTTTTACATAACTTGTCATAATATTGCAATATGTAGCTGATATTTTGATTTGGTTGTCTACTATCCATCTCTTCTACAGAAGCAGGGCCATCTGTGTTCTGTGCCACTGTGCTCTCAGCTCCTAGCTTGATGATGGAATACATAGACATACTAGAATGGAGATTGAAGCAATATCTCTTAAAGAAATGATATGGAGGAAGAGAGAGATGGGGGATATAGAGAAAGAGAGACAGACAGAGACAGAGAGAGAGAGCAGACGAATAAATAAACTGCATATGGTTCCTATACATTTCAAATCATGGATTAACCAGGGGACTTGGTAAAGACTGACACAGTACTGCCTGTTCTCTTGGGAAAGTGAGAAGAGTGTGCTCAGAGTCAAGCTTAAAGAGAATTACTGGCAGGTTGTAGAACCAAGGGTCCGGGCCTTATTAAAGGAAATGAAAGAATACAGTGTCAGAGACACAGAGCCCTGACACTAAGGTGTAAGTCAAATAATGGTGGTCAAGATGAGGTAAGGAAAGATTAGAAAACAAAAGGATGAGGAAAGAGCCACACAGCGGATAACATAGTTCTGTTATCAATCAGTAGTTTTTAAATTAAGCATATTCTGTTTTCTTGGTACCAGATGAGGTAATGAAGTACTGGTTTGAAGAAATCACCAACTAATTCATGGACATTAATCAGCCCATGGTTTAAAGCTCCTTAAATACCCTTGTGGGGAAATCAGTGTCCCAAAATCTATGCAAGAGGAAACGTTCTCAGAGGAACTAAGAAAGTGAATCACAACTTTTTACTTTGTCTACTTAAAAGATATATAATATTTAAATCAATTCATCGAGAATTTTATGCAAGGTCTTTTTTATCACATTCACTTGCTACTTCTTCCCCAACACTTCCCGAACCTACCCTCATCTCTCCACTCCCTCCCAACTTCATGTCCTCTCTAAAATTGAAAAACCCCATATACTAATGGGTATGGGGCCATCTATTAGAGAGCAATCACCCTACTAAGGGCCATACCCTTAAAGAAAACTGACTATCCAGCTCCCAGCTTCTGTCAGCTGTCAATAGCTCCCCAGTTATGTGCCTAAGCCCCACCCTTGTCCATGCTATAATGTGGACTGGATTGATCTTGTGCAGGTCTTGTTTGGGCAAGAGCAGCTGTTGGTTCATGAGTGCAGTGATCCTATATATTCAGAAGACACTGTTTTATTCAAGTGCTCCCTATTCTCCAATTTTTATAATCTTTCCATGTCTACTTCTATGATGTTCCCAAAGCCTTGGTGTGGGGGTTATGATATATATCTATATATCTATATATATATATAGATAGATATAGATACAGATATAGATATAGATATATATCTCTTATCTGTGGTCAAGCACCCCATTGACACTTACTCTCCAGAATACATTGATGAGTTGTTAGCTTATGCATACTCACCTTCCACTGTACAAAGACGCTTCTCTGATGAGGTCTGGGACAACAGCACTCAACTATGGGTATTATTGCCATTAATAGAATATAAGCTGTAGGTTCACTCCTAGGGACAGTGAATTTCTGACAGTTGGTTCTTGTCTAGATATATGGTATCAAGCATGTATTTCCTCCTTGGGAAGTGACCTGAAGTCAGCCAGGAAGCAATGGGTTTCTCCCATCACATTTGTGTCATTATTGTACCCACGGGCATATCTTGACACATCAATCATTATTGTAGTTCACAATGTTGACTGCTGGGTCTTACTGATGACCTCCTCCACTGAGATGAACATTCTACTTAGCACTTTGAAAGCTAGTCATTGTGAGAGAACCTCTTGGTTAGTACCAGCTTGATTTCCTCATATTCTATGACTCAAATCTATGGTATCTTTAGCAACAGTGTTTTACCATCAAGTTCTGGAGGGCAACTAAGAACAGTGGCAATAGATTGCATTGTTTGGGGGAGTTTCTGGGACACCTTTGACTAACAACTAGAGAGAGTATACCTATACCCGGCAGTGGAGTTTTTCTTTGTCAACTTTTAGCTTCTGAGATGAACATTATCCCTTGTCAAGTAACTCTTCCATATGAATAAGCAAACTACAATGTTATGAAAATAGTTGCTATAAGCCAACTACTGCATTGCTTGGTAATCCAGCTATTTTGTTCCACAAAGAAGAAGTCATAGAAGAAAAATTTCTAAACAGTAACAATTTGACTCATGTGAGAGTTTTCTTCAGTAAAAGGTAAGTCATTTTTGTATTGGTATTCCATGACCATGTGGCTGGCTCATAGTGGCAACTACCTTGATTCACATATTGAGAAGTAGCAGCCTAGGGCATGTGTCTTTAACCATGAGCTAGTTCTGTCACATTTCTCTTCTTAAAGGTTCACTGTAAGGAGAAAAAGCAAGATACACGGACAACAAAGGTAGATGAGTCCTCACTAGGGTGGATGATGAGACTATTCTTTGGGGTTCACAGTATACTATCTGCAGATAACTCTGGAAGTGAGACTAGACATCTTTGAGTGCGTGTGGTGGTGGTGGGGATAGGACTTCTTCAGTTTGGCCTCATGAAGCAAGCTTGCTTTGTTGCCCATTACAGTTGTTGGAGCACTTAGGAGAAGCAATGAGGTTTGTCCACTCTTGTGTTCACCCTGCGTGCAGATGAGAAGGAAGGATACTGAGCATGGTATATACGACCACGAGAAAGGGATAACCGTCTCTGGGGTCCTATGCTTTCTGTTTCCTCCAGCCAGAATTTCTCAACAAGTTCTATCTTTTCTACATGGAATGCCCCACTGACTTTGTATAGCCTCTAAAGGAGATCTCAACTTCTTGTTCAGCCACACAGTGATTCTTGGGCCATAGTCTAGCCTCTGACTGGACTCCTGACTCTTCTCTTACGTGCCCCTAGAACATGCTTCTCCTATCTATGCAGAACTGTCACTGATCCTCTGTTAGGATACAAGGTCTTTCAGAGTAGGTGCTGTGTTCACCCTGAGTTGTGTTTCATAAACAGAGCTCAGTGCCCAGGACATGTGGACTGGATGAAATTTCCAAGTTTTCAAACCTGGCCTAGTGGGTGTACATATACTTTGAAGTCCTTTTATAATGTTTACCAAATTCCTGTGTTCTATGCCACAGGCAATTCTTACATATGAATACTTCTGATGCCACCTGATTGGCACTTTTGTACCATGCAAAAGCCAGGGAACAATTTCTCATTTATTTTCTGGATAAGTCCAAATGTCCTTAGCACTGCCAAGTCGTAACTGGCTCAATTACTAAATTTTGAATGTTTAATAGGAATCAGTGGACTGTCATTTATGGGACCTGCTGCTAATGTGTGTTGAGACAGCCTGTGTGTATACTTTGCTGCTGGCTCACAGGAGTCCTTATATTCTTTAGCCTCTCAGATCAGGTAGGAAGCCTTTGTCTAAGGTAGCATCCCAACTTTGACTAATATGCATGGTGCACCCAATGAAGACTCAATTTTGTTCCACTTTATACTTAGTGTTCCTTCCAGCAAGATTTACCTTACAAGGAAGGGTGTGTACAACAGATTCTCAAATAGCCCTCTGGGCTTTGAAGCATCTACTTACTTTGTATAGATACCAAGTTTTAGATTCCTTCTTTTGGCTAGGAGTGCACTCTATTATCTTTGTCAGATGGTTTTTGGATATTTTGCCATCACTTCTAAGTAATATTCATACCTGATTCATTTTCCATCTGACAGGTGGCTTACTTGTCAGATTAAAAGAATCAACTTTGTGGTATTATCAACACAGGAACTGAGCTGCTTTTTGCTTTTCTATGTTCTATCAGGGAGACCAAATATGACCAGCATTCAGTGGGCACCAAAGTGGTAAAGAAGAATCAACACTGCTGACCCCCACTTTTAGTACAAAGCAAGTCTGTATTCCTAGCAATTATCCTCTGCATTTTGGCTCAGATAGCTACTTCACTATTTCAGAGAATGGGGTATGGAGGTGTGGTGAGCGGTATAAATCCATCCCCAAGGCACCAAACATCTTAAAATAGCATGAGCGAGTCAAGGACAAAGTTTCCTCTGCTCAGTGTGAGTGGATGTCGTCAAAATAAAGAGAGGGAAGGAAAACACATACTTTATCATATCTGTTTGCAGAAAGAGACTTTCACAGGATGATTTCGACAGACTTCTAATCCATAGAGCAGTTCAATTTTGTTTTCTGCCCGGAGATAAGGATTAAACTGAGAAGCCTCCATTAAGGATAAGGTGGCAGTCATGCTCAGCTGAAACCCACAGGTCTAGGTCCCTTCTACACTGGGCTCTGGGGTCAGAAGTGTTTACAGGATACCATGTGAAGGCAGGGACTCATATACACCCCCTCTATGCTGCTCAGTCTGCCGCTCATCTTCATGCTGATGAAAACTGTCATCAATAGAAGCAAAGGAGGCATTAAAAGGAAAAGAAGCTGAGATGATTGACAGACCAGAGTGACAGGCTGATACAGCTGGATGAAACTGCAGGGGCCATTCAATTTATTTCTGTCCTTCCCTTCCTCTTCCAACTTTGTTGAAATATACAATAAATACAGAAAAGCTTATGTATCAAATGTATGGCTTGGTAAAGTTTTATAAATGTGAGCTTTATTCACACTTCTCCCACAGAAACAGATTAATAGAATATCTGACATTCTCATCTTGCCAACTACACTCTTCTTGTAAATTTCACGACACATCGCACGCTTGCTTAGCTTCCCTTCAGCTATATTCATGAAGCTTATGTGTGTGGTGTGCGTAGCTGTGGATTGTTCCCTCTCGTTGAAGTTGGGGGCTGTTTGGGTGCAAATCCTACAGATTTCTGTCCTACTGCTGTTGCTGGGTCTCTCCTTTTCCTTTCTCTGATGAAATGAATCCAGGGGCCTGCATACATGTCTGCAGCTTAATGGAAAGAGCGGCCCCCAACACAGGATGCTCTTGGACGTGGCACAGTCCTCACATTTTCTCCTAGCTGACCATGTTCAACTTCCAGTTTTTCAATGTATGCTGTTGTGCATGCCTGTCACGTTTCCTTCATGTGGAATTGGAGCAAGACTTAGCACATGTGCAGAGAGAAGCTAATAAAGAGCAAGTTTTGTCAATATATGCTCCTTCCTTGGCAGATAAACTCCAAGTAACAAATCTGGGTATACTGAAAGATGCATAACACCAGGAACTATGGGGATATTTCATCTACTCTGAATGCAATCTTTATTGCTAGATGCATTTACTTGGCAAGGATTTCTCCTCTTTAAGAGATACTGGGATAGCTTTCATGGTGGCAAGTAAATTTCTTCCTGCAGTCTTCTAGGGGCTGAAAATACATTACCTCACCCTGCTTCTACCAGGATTGATCAGGTACTGGAGGCAATTGGAGATCAATGTCATGCTCAGAAAATGTGGACTTGTCATAGAGCTGTTGTGCTAGGCAGCCCCTTCTGCCTGTCCTCTCTCCTTTCCCTCTGCTCCTCTCCTTGTATTTGCCAATCATCCTGATATCTCCAAGGAGTAGATGATTCTGCTAAGAGGTTTATAGTCCAGTTGATCCTGCCGGCCCTGTGGATGTGCGCATGATTCCTCCTTGTCCTAATGGCAGTGCCCTCCAATCATTCTTTCTCTGTGTTTGCAAGTGTCAGCCACAAATCCCAGCAGGCTCATTAAAGTGTCCATGTGTGCAGGGCACCTTGTTAAGAGGATTCATTGGCTGCTGATCTCACTGATACTTTCACTGGGAAAGGTGGATGACCCTACAGAGGAGCCTGGGCCCTAGCTGCTTCAATCTTTTCCCCAGGACACATGGACATCCATGTCATCTAGGACCCTGCCAGGGTCTGAAAATGAATGTTGTCTTATTCCTTGAAAGCTGAGCTCCAGTGGCAGATCTCTGACACTGCCAAAGAAAGGGTTCTTGGAGTTACCAAAAGAGAAATGAAATTGCTATGCACAGAGTCCCTGAGTTGCATCATGGTGGTTTGTCTGCACCAAAGGGACATTTCACCATGTTCAGAGATGGTGGTTTGGCTGTTTCCTGAATGCAGTGATGGAGTTTCCTGAATGCAAAAGGATACAACTGACACACAAAACAACTTGATTGCAACTTCAGCAATAAAGCAAGGCTGTGCTTTCATCTGGCCTCCTTAGTGACTTCTTGTATGGATGGAGTAACACAAAATTTCTTAGGGATAATATACTCTTCCCATTTAGAAGAATGTTGCCTTTCTGAATACAAGAAGTGTTAAAGAGTGTAAAGACTTTAAAACTGTAAGCATTGCCTTCTGTAGGATTTTCCCTGGTAGAACAGGATTTGGATTAGCAGTGAAGAGAAAAAAAATGAAATCAGTGTTCTGGATTAAGCAGCTAGCTGGGAGCTCCAGCCATGACTAAGACATTCTGGCTTGTGTTATGTCTGTCAATCTAAGCAACACACAGAGACCCTCTAAAGAATACATTTACTTAGGAGTGAGAGGAGCAAATCATGGACCACCCAGGTCAAGCAGAGTGTTCTAAAGGCAAAGGGAGGAGACACACAAGTGATGTTTTAATAGTGGCCCTTAGCAACAAAAGAGATATCAGTCTGATATATGCAGGCAGTTGTTGGGCCTCAGATGGATAAGGCTGCAGTGACCATTGTTAAGGTGGCAGCTTTTAGGATGTTCTTGGACTAGTTCATCATAAATAGGCATGTGTGTAAGAGCCCTCGATTTAGGCAACAGGGTAGGCCCTTCCAGGGCCAGAAGTATCCCCGTTCACAGAAGGTCTCTGAGCCTGTGGATTGAGTAAATAAGACCTGGAATGCCTATGTATGGACACATTCAGCAGGCTCCAGGGCCTTTTTAGTAAATTTTGGGGCATGGCAATTCCCTCAAGGGGCACAGGGAACTTCCCAGGCTGCAGTAGCCCCTTCTGCTTCCACCTCCCTGGCTAACTTGGCTCTTGAGGACTTTCTTTACTGGAGCCTGGCTGACTAGGCTACGGTCGCTGCATTTGCCCTCCTTGCACTGAAGACTGTTTCATTTACGTTCCACTTCAGCAGGGTCCAGCTCTCAGCTTGCTCCTTTACGAAGGGGAAACAAATGTTTCCATTGTCCAGGCAGATATGAAAGACCCTTGAGGTGTGCAGCTATGCAACCCAAATCTGAACACTAAGGAGGAATTCGAGGCATTATAGAAGTGTTGGGGGAGGGGGTAGAAATCCTTCTGTTGATAACTCAGAGTTATATGAACTAATGAAAATGAGAAGCAGCACCTGGAACAATTCCATCTGAGGCCAGGCCTTGCTCCATCAAGGCAGCTGCTCAAGGCTGATTTGAGGCTCATTGAGCTGACCAGACAAGCTCACATCTGGAAAGCTAGCTGTCTGGGGAGCTTCCAGGAGGGCAGGGCAATTATCCTCGACTTGATGAGCGCAGCAATTTGTGTCTTTCAGGAAGATGTGCCTCCAGCTAGCGCTAGTGAGTGATCTTCAACCTTTGACCTTCTATCTCCCTGGACTGCTCGGCTCTGGAGCTAGGACAGGGCTGGGAGATGGGTGAGAGGAGATAGAGCAAAGAAGAAGCTATCATTTCACAACAAATAACTTATTTGAGCCTATTAATTTATTTATCTGCTCACTGTAAGCAAAGCAGTTTGTGGTGCTGGATTCACAGTGGAGAACAAGAAGACAAAGGCTATGATCCATTCAGAAGCCAGTGTGTAGCTAATGAAGACCTAAACTTTGCATAAATGCATTTATACTCACATCATAGCATTCTCTTTTGTAGATGAATATTCATGTGTCTTAGATCAGTCACATGGTAGATGCTTGCAAGGCTCAAAATGACTAGGTGGTCATGCTAAGGTCAATGGAGTGCTGCCCACTTCTTGTGGATCTCAGGAAGAAACAGATAAGGATCATAGGAGTCATGCATTAAAGAGCATGCAAGAGATATAGGTCTTATAGCTTTTGAGGATATTTTGATTTTCAAGAGCATCTCCTAAATTCAGAAAATACTGCAACTATCATCTTAGAAAAAGTAATTCTGGAATTATAAAAGGTCCTTCACTGCCCAGGCTATAATTCAGACATCGCCCTGCCAAGGGCTCTGGTATCACACTCCAGAAATCAAGGTCCGTTCAGCACACCCAACTCAAGAATCAGAAGGAAAATTGTTTCCACATGTTTGCACCAAGTCAAATAGGTACGAAAAACCATTAATTTTAGGATTAAAGTGTGTGCTCTCAGAGGCCTCTTGACTGATTTAACATCAGTGTGGAAAGTCCATCTGTCCAGCAGACAGTGAAGAAGAACAATGGACTTTGTCCTGGGAAATAAGCTTAAAGCTGAGCTCCTGGCACTCTGCACAGAAAGCCAAGCCCCCTTCAAGGACTCAGAAGAGAATAGGAAAGTGGGAACTGAGCTGTCCTGCCAAGAGATAGGTACTGGGAGAGAAAAGATGCTGCAACTTTGCATTCCGCCTCTGTATTTTCTAAGAGCATCCCAGAAGCAGATACAAGTCTCTCTCTAACGCTCTGTGCCACCCCTCCTACCTCGGCTCCTTCAGATGTGACCAAATTGGTAGCCTGTGTCCCTTGGAAGCCTGAGGCTGAGGGAAAGCTTGACACAAGATATTTATCATCCCAGGCTGGTTTTCCCTCATATTGCCAGCCAGCCCTTCACCCCAAACCTCTTTATCTTATTTTGCTAAACAAGATGAGCTTCTGGCAGTGCTGCAAGTAATTGACTTGTTTTTAATATATATTGAGACCCAGGTTAAAAACTGGACAATACTATGCATTTATTATTCTTGCCTGTCTGTTTATTCTAGTGTGAAATTGTTTTCCAGGTAGTGATTAATTCTGCCAAAGCGTCCTGCCCTTGCTAGGCAATTTACTGTATATAGGAAGAAGATGCTGACGGCATGAGCCTACTATCAGGGGTGTTGTTACGGTTTTGTCAGACATCAGCTCCCCTATTGTCTTCTGTCATTTAACCAAGCTTGTGATCCTTTACTCATTTTCCAAGTCTGGGTTTTTCCATAAACAACTGGTGACTGATTTTGAAGAGATATATGTAGAGGCTGATGGCAGGGAGGAGTTGCCCTTACCAGAGCTTAAGGAATTTCAATAGTGATGGAAGACTGGGGTTTCCTAACTCTCAAGTCAGCTGCCACCATCAATCAGCACATGCCTTAAAGACAATGGGTGCCTCGTCTGGGGTAAGATGCTGTTTGTCACAGCAGGTTCCATGATCATCGATTATGACTACCTAGGGCAAAGAAGGCATTTGTCCATGCTGGAGAAGCTGCATGCTGGAGCAGAAATCATCATCTCTTGAGAATTACCTTGTCCCTCAAAGCAATGAAGAATTCTTTGGACCACCATGTAGCAATGGAGTGCAGATCATGGTTAATCATGGAGACCATACCGAGAAATGGACTGGACTGCTCCTTGCCCCAACTCCTTCTCTGATTAAGCCTACAACTCATTTTAGTCCCCTGAATCCACACTTGGGGTCACTGAATCCATCTATTGGTTCCTTTTCCCGGTGTGACAACATCAACAGAATTTCTTTTCTGTTTTTCACCATTATTTGTCTCTTAATTGATGGTAAGGACAGTAGAGCATGTGCTTGCCCAGGATTTCCTTCTAAGAGCTCTGGTTACATGGTTATAGTAGAATGCCATTTCAGTGGTCCCATTTCATGCTGGGTTTGTCTACTATTTTTCCAAGCCCTGCTTCATATATTTTTTGGGAGAGATCTTTACTACACTGGTGACTTTCACCCCATTTTACTAACGAGGCAAAGAAATAATGTCTTGCCCAATTTATGCATCCTGGAACCTGTTGTTAATCACTAGACTAGCTTTCGTCTGTACCAAAGAGAGGTCACAGGACACAGGACACCAGCTCTGTGAGAGACATGTGCCTAGAAAAAAAAATGAAACTCAAACCCAAACCACCAGCTTCAGTGTCCATGGAGCATTTGTCTTCCTCATGGAACTGTGCCTGCGTCAGCACCAGAGTGAGTTTGAAAGCTGGGTGTGGAGGTGTACACCTTTAATCCCAGCACTTTGGAGGTGGAGGCATGGGGATCTCTAAGAATTCAAGTTACTTGAAATCTCATCTCAAAAGGAAAGAGAAAGAAAAGCATAAAGAAAAGGAAATGGGGGTTAAAGAGTTTATATTTCTTGAGCCCTGAACAGTTATGGCTGGTGTGTCATGTGTATGTGTGTGGGAGCTCATATATCTTGGTGTGAGTGTGTCTTGGCTAGAGGTGGGTTTGATCGGATTAATTAATCCAGAAATGAGTAGCAGCAGTGAGGGCATAAAACCCACTGTAACTGGGCCATTAAGTGAGCTGTCAGTCTCAGAACCTCCATAGAGAAGGAGTGTGTCCTGAAGGTAAGCAGAACCCAGGACTTTTGTTGTTAAATTCCACTACCCAGTGTATTTTCTAGGCTTTTCCTATTTTTAAACCACTAGGCAGTGTGTGCTTGTGTATTCATGTGTATATGTGTCTGACACCAGTGGAATGTGCCATGTGATGATGTGTCTGACGTGTGTAGTATATGTGGTGTGTATGTCATGTGGATGCAATTAGGTGGGGTATTTCTGAATGTGTGGAGTGTGTAGGAGGTTGTGTGTGTGTGTGGTATGTGTTGGAATTTACATGGAACATGTAAGGTTCATGTGATATGTGCAAATTATGTGTGATGCATGTGGTGGGTGATGGATATTTGTGTGTGGGGTACATATTTGAAGTTTGACTAAGATCATGACAGGTACCTTTTTGTGCAGACAGAGAATAGCCAGGCAGGACTCAGTGCAATATGACCTACATGTTAGACAAATCACCTCATCACGTTATGCTTCTTTGTGACACCAAT
>LOEQ01007727.1:17933-77414 GCA_001685075.1 Bramus lutescens | reverse complement strand
TCACTGGGTGGTTCTGAGATTGGACTTATGTAAGATGCACAAGTCCTGCCTCTTATGATTGGGATCTGGTTTCCCCTGAGAGCCTCTCCTCTCTTTAATCTGACTTCCTGATGATGCGCTTCAGCTCTTTTCCAAAGTGTATCACCTACTGACATTAGGCAGCTGATTAGCTCCAGGAGGTATCGCCTAACTGGCCCCCTAAATAGAACATGATGAGTAGGAACAGTAGGTAGTGGTAGCTCTACCCAGGCTCGTCCACAGCCCTAACACAGGATGGAAAGGTAATAGTGGTGATGGGTTGTCAAGATTGTAGTGGTTTTTACCTCCTGATAGGCCAGCTCAAGGACCCCCAGATAGACAACTTTAGGGGTACTAAAACCTCTTATGCATATTCTTACATTTTATACATTTACATATAACAGTCTGGTTTGGGACAAAATGGGATACCAAAAACATCATGGCTCCTTCCTGAAAGTGTCCATTCTGGGAGAGGCATAAAGAGGTAGAAAACGGGGAGAAAAGGAACACAGAGTCAAAAGAAAAGCCTGCTCTTTTTCCAGAGTGTATTCTTGCGTCCTTGTTTGTGTAACTACAACTCTTGACTTTTTTACTTCATATTCTACTACCGTGTCCTGTCTGGATAGTCTTTTGAGAGCACAAGCACACAAAGATTACTGTTGTGTTAAAGTCAAAGGAAACTGGAGCCCTTTTGATAACATTGGCAATTCACTCTGCTGGCTGTCTGCCAACGTTGAGAGTCTGTAATGGGGTCTAGGCAACCTGTAGCTCCGAGTGACCCGGAACAGAGTAGCCATCTCTCAGCTGAGATCAGCTGTGCTGTTACAGTTCAGCTGTCCCAGGCTTTGAGATGCTGGAGTGGGTGAGAGATTTCGGTTCTAATCAGGAAATGTCATCCTTACTAGACTATGACAGGAGTGCTGATGAGAACTCCTGCGCTTCAGAGAGCGGGAGAAAACCAGAAAGCACCAGCATACTGTCTTGCTTGTCACTCTAGGGAGGGATGATACATCCCCGTTAATTTATTAATAAATATGCTCTTTTAAGTTCTTGACTGTTGTATATGGTACAGGACGTTGAGCATGCTAGGCAAGAATTTCTCATGGATCTGCATGGAGCTGCATCTCTCTGGCCTCCTAATCGCTTTCCATGCATCCACCAGTAGTGTTAAGTGCATTCCAATGTCTGCAGTCAGTGGGAGGCCGCTTGTCTCTTCTGAGCTCATCAATGCTAGTGTCCCTGCACATGCACGGGCAGCACTGTGGAGGCTGTTGTCTGTACTTCCAGTAAAGTTCCCTGAAATCTAAAGACAGAAAGGGACCACTAAGATTTATGAGGCTCTCATGTGAATGAGACATGTGACGTTCTCCTTGTCATACCTGACATAGCCTTGATGATAGCTGTAAGGTCAAATATCTTCATGTTAAGACACAGGAACTGATGTTTTGAGAAATTAGTAAGGACCCACAGCCACCTACTGTTAGGGTTTGGATACCACTTGAGTATGTTCCACAGGGAATTCGTGTGTTGGAAGCCTGGTCCCCAGAGTGGTGGGGTTGAGAGTCAGGAACCCCCTTAGTGATGGGACATAGCAAAGAGACTAGGTCTTGAATAGAAATGAAAGAAAGCACTGGTGAGCTGAAGGTGTGGCTCGGGGTGGAATATTTGAATAGCTTGTGAAGTACCTGGGTTCCACCCCTCAACATTATCAAAATTAAAGGGGCTGGGAGTGTAGTTCAGTAGTAGAACATTTACTTACTATATGCAATAGCTTGTCTTCCATCACCAGCATATGTGTGCACATTCCTAGGGCGCATGCATGCACGCATACACACACACACACACACACACACACACACACACACACTGGAGTGGAGGAGTTAATGCTCTTTTCACCTCGGGGGTTCGTGTATATTCTTGCCCTCGAGGAAATCCCATGTGAGTAATTATTTGGAAGGGGCTCTGATTCCTGCCCAGAATTTCTCATTTCCTGTCTTACCACACACACTCTTCTTAGCATACTTCTAATACTATGATGTCTTCCTCTGAGGGGGCCCTCACTAGCTGTCTATGCCTCAAGAACTGCGAGCTACATAAATTTCTTACTTTAAACAGTCCTTGGCCTCAGAAATTTTGTTACAGAAACAGGAGCAAACCAAGACACGAAAGAGAAAATGGTAGAATCAAGTCAAGTTTCATCCAGAGCACTAAAATTTATATTTATCTAGGTATAAGATATTCTCTCACTTCTAAATCTCCTGCCCCAAATTGTTTTCATTTGAGCAACATCAACATGTGGCTCGTGCAAAAGTAATTAATGCACTGTAATTATTAGAGCATCTCATGTCCTTCCGAGAGGCCCCTGGAACTCCCCCTGCACATTACCTGAGACTTACAGGCAGCAGAGCAAATCAATACAGCAGATGCTGAGGACATTAGCTGCACTATGGGTGGTGGTGTAGGCCCTCAGAAGCAGGCTGGGCTTCACATGCTTGATCCCCTTTGGACTCTCAGCCTTGCTACACAACAGTCTCATCTCTAAAGCAATGAGATTTCCTTCCTGAAGAAAGAATGAACATCTACTCTCTAATGCCTATGAAATTATGGCCATGTAGTGTACTGTAGAAATGTATAAGATACACAGCCAGCCATCCGTGTTACCTGCAGAAGTACAATGTGCCAGGTACCATGAGATGGTGGTAGTCTTGGGATAGTTGTGTTCCCTGCTTTTGGGGGAGATGAACTCCCCTTGAATGGTGGAGGCTTTTCCAGGTCTCTGAGGGAAAGACTAGCATCTCTCCTCATCTCTCTCAGATTTGTTTTCTTCTTTATCTTTATGAGAAGTCTGTCCCGTCAACGTGTCCCCATGACCTCCTCATTTGCCTCCTCACACCACACTGTCTCCCTGCTGTGTAGATGATCCTTCTCATTTCCAACATCCTGAGCTTTGATTTCCTTGGATAAACAGAAATATGCTTAAAACAGCAAAATTAGAAATTCTGATACATTCTCCCCCTCCTTTATTCCCTTGAGATCCAATTAAGAAGGTTTGGAACAGAAGGCTTTTTGACAGGCTGTAGTTCTGCATCATGTCAGACAGTCCAATTCCTGACAAACTTCTCCACGTATGTGAGCCACTTGGGACCCTCTTTCTGCTTTCCCCAACCACTGGCTCCCCGAAGTCCATTCATCGATGGGCAAAGTGAACATAAATATACCAAAGTACTGAGGGTTAAGCATCAGGATTTAGGGATAACCTGCAAAGTGGATCCCACACACTTCACAGATTGGCATTCAAATCCACCTTTTCATGATACCTAATAGCCAATATTTTTAGAGCAGATCTGAAAATAAACAAGAATTTTGCAGTATACAATGGACAAGCTCCTTGATTTTACATTAAGATTTTGGAAGTTATAAGGGACAAACTTGATGTTAAAACTCAGAGACAGTGTTTGCCTTTCTACAAGAGGAGGGGAAATATTTGAAAAGAGAAGTCCTTAGCTTGGTGCTTGCAGAAGGTCTAAGTTCATCTGCGAAATGAAAATGCTTCTCTTGTTTGAAAAGTACTTTTGATCCATCTCTGCCACTATGAGGAAGATTTATGGGTCCGCAGTCCTCTGTCTCTGTCTGCCTGTGCTCTTCCTCTTCAAATCTTGCTCAGGCTGAGGTTCTGGGGTCTTCGCTGTGGGTTCTGGATCCTGAAGTTTCCAGGAAACCCAGGGAGCCTGATATGACCCTCTGGTCTGCGCGACAATGCTGCAGAAATTGATTCATTATGGAGCCTTATGGAGCATCTGGGAGGTTGACACGTTCAGTGAGGGATGACGAAGCCAGAGGTTCATGAAGTGGGAAGTGGGAACAGAGCAGACAAGAGCAGAATGGAGAGGCAGACAGAGAGATGAGGCTTCTGAGTGAAGCGGTATCTTGAAGGAGGAAGAAAACAGGACAGAGGGAGGCTGGGAAAGAAAGACAGGGAAAGGGTGAGACTGAGGGGGTTGAAACAGAAGGAAGAGGTCTGCAGGAAAGGCAGAAATGTAGAGTGACCATACAAAGGAGTAATGAAACGACAGAAATGAAGAGCGCGCGCACACACACACACACACACACACACGGAACAAAGGGGCAAGAAACAATTATGGCATGGCATGGGGCACAGTCTGCTGTTATTATTAGCAAGAAAATCAGAGCATTTTATTTCTCTCCCTCTTTTTGTCATGACTAGATAATTTCACACATAACAATGCATAGAAAATCAACCCAACAGGCATCAGTGCTATTTTCTATTGGCCCATCGGAAAAAAATAAGAAAGCAATCAATAATTCATTGGCCATGCCTAAGCTTCTCCTTGCACATTTGCCCATCTTCATTTTTCTTTTTGAACTTGCCCGAGGTTTGATTTTAGGACCCACTTTTGCTGTCTATTTTTTTTTCTTGTTCATTTTTGTTCATTTACTCTTCAGCATCTGATAGCTGTTGCTTTCCCAGTCTTCAAGTGTAACTGAGTAAGGGCTGAGAATGGCTCAGAGACTGGGAATGGCAGGTCCCCTCTTGTTGACATTTGTACATGTAGGGAAGTGAGGATGGAGCAGATGGATAATGGCGCTATAAGCCCAGCTCTGTGGAGACTCATGTAAACCAGCTACTACGGTTGTGCAGCCGCTAATAGCTTCTGGGAGCAAGCTTGAGTTCCTTCTTTCTTGGGCACATCAAAGGTACCTTCCAGTGGCCAGAATCAGTTTTCTCCCCAACACCAGAGCTCTACTGCTAAGGGTTTCCTTTTCTGACAGGTAAGTATTCTTTTCTGGAGCCCCTAAGCATGTCTCCTATCTAATTTCTGCACAGTGATAGCCTTGAGAATGAAAGCATTAATTGCTTTTGCTGTTTGGCAACCAGTTACTAACAGAAGTTCAATAGCTATTGACTACTTGTTGACCAGGATAACTGTGATATAAAGAGATTAAGAATATCAAAATTACTTAAATTCATGTATACAGTTATTATGGATAGGGCTGAAGGCATCTACTTCCCCACCCTTGTCAAGGTCACCTCCCTTCTCCCCTTCTTGTTCCATGTGAAGCTCTTTTGACTCAGCCACTTGAGTTTGGGTTTAGATGAGGTTGTTCCTTTTGTTCCCATGCATGCCTGACACATTATTAAGGTTTGGGTTCTTTTACCCAGAGTCCACCAATATGCTGGTCCTCTGTGGTATACTTCAGTGTTTGCAGTATGTACTTATGTGTATGTATGCATGAACATGTATTTAAGAGTATTCTAAAGATTTTGATTGTTTGGTCACAGGAAGAATTGTGTCATTATCTGAAGCTTTAATTGAAGAGAGTATAATTCATCCATTTTCAATTTCTTTCCTTTTACAGTTCCTCTTTGTGTCTTACTGAGAAAACACATCTCTTTCAAGGTCATGAAGGGGTCTCCTTTGCTTCCCTCCACTGTCCACCAAAGGCTGGTCCCTAGATACACTACGACGTTAGTGAGGCACATGTATGTGACATGTATACACATCACAGACATATATACATAGACACACACACACACTGCCTGAATACATTCCATTGAAAATACTGTCCTATCTCCTATTGCATTGCAGAACCACTTTTTTTATGTTGTTGGTAGTAGATATGCCATTTGAAATAATTTAGTCTCTCATATTATGGCTTGATATCTGGTTATGTCTTTCAGTTTTGGTTGTATTCTTCAGGATCTTCTTGTCCATTCTCTGTCATCAGCACTGCTATAGAACTTTAAGTCAAGCAGTGCTGGCATTTTCCCTGGGCTCGCATCAACTCTATAAGTTAATTTACTTGCGATGTCTAGGCTTACACTCTTGGGTCTTCCCCTCCCAAGCCTGCAATTGCAGAAGGACTGGTGCTTTTCTCAAACCCAAAGGAGGAGAGGACCATGTTTCAGCACTGATGAGGTCATGGATGAAGAGTCCAGACCTCTGGTGATTTGGACATTTTCTGATGGCCACACATGGTCCTAGGCCACAAACGAACTCTCACCTGCATTTCTGACTCCTTTTTGGGTTTTGCAAGGTAATGAGTTATCGCTTTATAGTATTGGCTCAGCAGGATTTCAAAGCCATCCCCAAAGCCTTTGAAAGAACATATTTGTTGTTTTCAATTCCTTTATAAAGTGTTATGAAGAAGAGAGAATAAAGCTGAGTCCCAGCATTGAGGACCATGTGGCGTGGCTGACTTCACTGACTGACCCCTGCCCATCAGTACTGCTATACTCGGCAGTCTGTTTCGTGAGCTTGCTGTTTTCTTCACTGGGCTAACTAGTTGATGGTCAAGTTTGTAACTTTATCATTTAGAGAAAACAACTTAAGTTTTCCTAATGATTACTCATATTGTCCCCCCCCCACCACTTCCCAGCCCATCAGGGGGAATAAACAGGCAGTCATTTCTCTCTAAACCTAGGAAGCAAAATGTTCTCCACTAAATGGTGTCCAGATCTGTTCTGGACACCAAACTCATGCTTCTGTCCTTACTTTACTGTGCTTTATACTATGCTTTATTTCTCTTGGATGTCGCTGTCCCCTCAGGCCCGGGGCATTGCCCCTAGGAGGGCCTAAGGTTCACTTTCAGAATCACCCACTTATAAAGGTTAGAGCTAACCAGTGTGAAGAGGTAGACTCCACAGGTGGCCCAAAGAATCAGCAGTCTTTACAATACTCAATATTGCTTTATCTATGTGGACCGAGAAGCATATAGCTGTGGACTGGTCGCCACTGGTGATGGTCGTGTGTCAACTGGTGGAATCTGAGCAACACAGAGTTGGAAGTAGAGACTGAGAATAGCCTTGGATCTGCCTCTCTTACCTGAAGCCTCTTCCTTGCCTGAACTCAGCAGCACTGGGCCCCCAAAATTATTATGAAATACAGTGATGTGTCTTATATTAAATGCTAAACATGGTGTGTGGAACAATGCAAGTGGAAGTTCACACTCCCCTAGATGAAGAAATCCTTTCTTATTCCAGAGTGTAGTGAGACAGACTTGCCTGTTGGTATCAGCAGAACACAATCCCTTATCCCATGATTCTCTTAACTGATTAAATGCTATAGAAATTTTTTTAAAATCTCATATTTTTTCTGTAGTCTGGGGCAGTCATGAAGAAAAGTGAGTCCTCTGTGAATGCCAAGCTGTGGATGCCACTGTAGCAGCTTCGGTTGGGTGTCTGTGATGTCACAACAAGAGCAGTATTTCTGTATCTTACGTTTCCATGAATTTGTCATAGCATTCTTTGCATTACATAGGTGAGATGTCGAGGCACTTTCTCAGCTTTGATTCTGAGTTTTGTGTGGGAAAAAGAAACATTTTGAGGCTGTGTAGGGTGAACCTCTAATTATGTCCTATCACCTCTCCTGGGAATGGACAAGTCCGTGGTAAAGACCATTTCATATTCTCTTGGTTGAGAAGTCCACATCCTGAGCTGGTGAACCCAGAGAAGACTACCAGCATGTATATAGGATATGAGTAACAGAAACCTTTCTGAAATTGCCTTTCTCTTCTCTCTTTATGCTCATTTGACACCCCTACCCTCCCCCCCATGTGATCTCTCTCTCTCCCTGCCCCTCAGTTTGAAGGGGAATTTGTTGGAGTTTAAAAGAAAAACCCAGGCATGGAAGCTGCAAATCTTGGTATCTGCCTGGAAGAGGAGAATGGAGAAGATGAGGAAAAGAGCCATACTTTTTTAGTTAAGATACCTTGAATGCCAACCATATAGTGACAGGGAGAGGTGTTTTGGAGGAAGAGTAAGGAAGCCCAAGGTAACCAAAAAGAAAAAGCACATTTGTGTTCTGGCCAGTTTGGGAAAGCAGGAGACAGAAAAACAAACAAAAAGACAGACAGACAAACAAACCAAACAACAACAAGAAAAAACTCCGAAAACATGGAGTCTTTCTGGAAGACTCAGAAAGGTGGAGAGGTCTAAGGAATCCCTTGGTGAGGCCTGTGGGACCTCTGGGTTGGGAAACCTGCAAAGAATGAGCACCTTGTGTTATTTGATGAAGAAGCATCCCTCCTGCCTCTAGCACAGCTTAGGCTGTGTCCTCTTAGCAGAGATCCCACCGTCCGCAGGTGTAGTTCCTGCGCTGGCCATTGACCCTATCTATCAGTTCTTCTTCTTGACCAGAAGGGAATATTTTTCCTTTACTGCTGCAGCATAATTCCCCCGATCCTGAGAGGGGGATGATAAAGAAAAGAGCCATGGTTTTTTAGTTAAGATACCCTGGAGGCCAGTCACAGTGTCAGGGAGGAGAGTTTTGGACAAGGGTAAGGAAGACCAAAGTAACCATTTGGGAGAGCATTTTCCAAGTTCCTTTAGAATTACCATCACAGCGACAGAGACAGGAATCAGCAGATGAATTGGTTGCTATGGAAATGCTGTGGCATCTTTAGCAAAAAAAATACATTGTGTGTGTTTTAAAGAAAAGATGGGAAATTGTAGGCTAAATCACACCTCATCCTGTGGCAAGAGAGGATATGGGGAGAGATCCCTCAGGATTAACATATGAAAATATCAAAGCTAGAGAAGCCTGGAAACCTTGTCCACAAGTCTTCAAGTAACAGCATGGCCTAGAAAAGATTACCATACATAAACTAGAAAAAGTATAGAGTAAATGAATTATGAAGAGAAAGTGAACCAGCACTTTTAAGGGTAGGCCTTTTCTTAGCTTAATAGCTCACTCCCATTCTCAGAAGTGCTTACCTCATTTTTACTAAACTCTGTGTCTTCGTTAGGGTTTCTATTGCTGTGATGAAACAGCAGGATCAAAAAGCAAGTTAGGGAAGAAAGGGTTTATTTGGCTTACACTTCCATATTGTAGTCCATCACTGAAGGAAGCCAGAATAGGAACCCAAACAAGGCAAGAACCTGGAGGCAGGATCTGATACAGAGGCCATGAAGGAAGATTGCTCATTGGCTTGCTCCCCATAGCTTGCTTGGCTTGCTTTCTTATAGACCCCAGGACCACCTGCCCGGGGTGGTTCCACCTACAATGGCCTGGGCCCTCTCACAGCAATCACTAATTAAGAAATGCCCCATAAGCCTGCCTATAACCAGATCCTATTGAGTTTTTTTTCTCCTCTGAGGATCCCCCTCTCCAGTGACTGTAGCTTGTGTCAAGTTGACACGAAGCTAGCCATCACGTTGTGTCTTTTTCTATCGTTTTATTGTATCCCTGATACAATTTGTCCCCCTATGACTGAAAATCTTGGAAATCTCAGCATTGTGTTTGGGACTTTGATTTGCACCTGTAGCATTGGCTCACTAAGTCTACTTTCCATTACTTCTTAGCTTGTGTGGGGGTGGGGGGTTAGGAGAAGGAGCGCTGACCTCAGAGTACCCCCATCCCAGTGTCATGTCAATGTCTAAACGACTTAACATCTCAGGCCTCAGCTGTAGTCATCAGGGTCCCAGATTTGCTCTGTAAAAGCTCTGATGTCATTTGTTAGATATTTTCCAGTCACAATTTTTATATTTTGTGCACTTAAATCCTCACAAGAACTATTGGTAGGAAGCATAAGTTGCTGGATCCTTTCTAAAATCAAAGGAATTAGAAGTGACTAAGAGGTCTGATAGAAGGTGAATAGACAAGAGTCAAACCCAAGTCTAGGTTACAGGAAAGACATCAGAACCTTGAAGAACATCTATGCTTATGTTTTAAAAAGTGGGTGAGTGAGTGAACCAATGATGAGAGGAAGATCCAGAGAATAGAGGGTGTCAGTCATTCAGTCTTGAGAAAGCACTATGTCTATCCCAGGCTAAGGAAGTTCACGGCTGGTTGACAGCACAGATTCAAGGGTCAGGATTATGAGTCCCTGATAGCTGTCAACCAGCAATGAAAACAGCTTTAGGTTCGGGGGTTCAATACAACGTGAGAAACTGTATTAAAGGGTTACAGAGTTAGGAAGGTTGAGAACCATTCCTCTATGGTATTTCCTAGTTAATCTCTCCTGGAGCCTGTGTGAGGGATGCTCTCCTATGGAAACACTGTGCAACACATTTAGCTCTCTCTACCTTCATCTCATCTGACATTTTGAAAGAGTAACAGAAGAGAAGCACACGGAAGACAATACTCACATAGTTAGACTTCACACCATGGAGTGCTCCTATGTCTCTGCTCTAAAATTTGCTGCTCTTTGCAAGAGCCAAAAGGCCATTACTAGGCAAAGAGCAAAGAGCTGTCTTAAATAATATTTATGTTCTAAGATTCAAAAGAAAGTATTGAGTGTTTGCCATATGCAAAGCAACTTGTGAGATACTTGGAAAACATAACCAAGACCCTGCCTAAGGAGTCTGTCATTCTAGTGAGGTGGATGGCAGGGGACACTTAAACTATTTGCTGCTGTGACTCTCAACCATGTAGTTGTTCAGATATCTCAAGTCCATACTATACTCTAATAGAGACATTTTTCTCTAAGCTTGTATCTGTCCCTCATATCTTTAAGTTCAGATTCTTCAGGAAGGTTTTGCATATTTACCTAAGGCTATTGTCGCATATATATGACATCACCTCCTTATGTCAAGATCCTGTCTATTTCCATGTGTGTCCTTGTAATCACCTCCTGCCTTCTGAAAGGCAACAAACTGAAGTTGGTGATGCTTCTCCTATGAGTTCCTGGTCAGCACTACCTCTTGAGATGGATGAAATATCTATCTAGCCATAGAATATTAACTATAGTGTTAGAGAGGACAAATCTACTTTGGTCTCGTGGGTCTCTAGTATTTAAGAACATTTCATGTGTCTAAATGAAGTGAATGACTACAACCTGCAGAGTCCATACCAGAAAGGCTCTGTACACTGTTAAGATCAGATGGAAGGACTTCTGTCTACTGGAAAGCATTATTTCTTATTTGACAAAATACTTTAAGCTCTAGTAAGGATGGCTTACCTAAAGAAACACTCTTCCTGAGGAAAAAAAATGAGACTTTAAATGAAGAGGTGTTGCCACCAGCCTTCTAGAAAGATATAGTAGTGCACCTTTGGGGCAGAGCACCCTGCAGGAGAAATGGCATAGGAGCATAACAGGAGCTCTGCAGTTCCCTGAGGACGTGTGTGGTGACCAGAGTTGGACCCTGAGTGGAGCCAGTGTGGAGGACACACTGAGACTTAGAAATCCTCCTCCAGATTTGATAGAATCCTTGCAAAATGCTGCAACATCTGCAATTCCCTAGTTACTGAAACAAAAATAGTTTTTTACTCTCACTTTTTCTTGGAGATTTGCCCATCAGCACCCAAGTTGAGGGATGCATTTCTGGCCAAGTTCCCTCTGGGTATAAGTTTCATTACCAAGTTTGAGGAGACAATAGTTCTGTGATAATTTCAAATAAAAAGCAAGTAAAGACTCCTGCCCAGAGGCCATGATAGCAGAAGGAATCCCCACAGAAGACTAGCATCTCCTTAGAGTCTCCTTCTGCCTGGGACTTCATTGGCTCACAGAGAACCCAGCTTGAATGCATTTAAATGTCTGCATAACTTCCATGTGGATTCTGACTAAGGCAAGGTTTTTTTTTTTTCAGTGACCCATATGCATTGATTTTCTTCTCTTCTGTGACTGTTTGAATGAGACATGTTCCCCCATAGGCTCAAATACATGGTTCCCAGTGGTTGGCACTGTTTGGGAAGGTTATAGTATTGTTAGGACAAGGAGCCTTGCCAGAGGAAGTATGTATTGGGGAGAAGCTTTCCAAATTTATAGACTTGCCCTCTTCCAGGTTTCCCCCCCCCACCTGGTCGCTGGTATAAGAACCAAATGTGATCAGCCAGCTTTCTACTTTGGTCTCTGGTGTGAGAACCAAATGTGATCAGCCAGCTTTCTACTTTGGCCGCTGGTATGAGAATCAAATGTGATCAGCCAGCTTTCTACTTTGGCCGCTGGTATGAGAACCAAATGTGATCAGCCAGCTTTCTCCTTTGGCCACCTGCTGGCATGCATCCTGCCATCTGGAACTCTAAGCAAAAATAAACTTTCTTCCTTAAGTTGCTCCTTGTCATGTCATTTTATTATAGAAACAGGAAAGAAACTAATAAATCTTTACAAGGTAGCACTTGGGATGTGACTTCAAGTGGGCAGCATTTGCCATTATCTCTGGGCCGACGTGTGTCAGTTTCTCTGTTTTCCCCATGTGCCTTCTCATTTTCGAATAGGTTGAGGTTTCCTGAATACTCCTTGCAGGTCCTAGATTTCCTGCAGGCCACAACTGGGGTTCTCTTTTCCAGATGAGAGAGGTTAGGTGTGGGGAGTAGATCTGGAGAGGGATGGAGAAAATAAGGTGAGAGGGAGTGAGCATCGCAGATGACGATCATGGACACAGGAAGGAAAAAGGCAGGAAAGCAAAGGTCTCGGAAGGGAAAGTGAAGATGGAGTCCTGTGTATGTGGATGGGTGGGCAGTGGTCAGGCCTGGTAGAAGGAGGGGAAAGGAATGAAAAGGTGCCATAGCAAGACAGATAGAAACCCATCCTGGGATCAAAAAGACAAACCTGAATCCGCAAGGAGACTCATCCTGGATGAACAAGAGATGCGGGTGAAGACTATGAGAAGGATGGTGACGTATCTACAGCAGGCATGGAGGTGTGGCTAGGCCGGGGGCAGCTGGGCTCTGTTCCAACTTCTGACCATTGTTGTGTGGGTTCTATGGTCAAGACCAAAGTAAATGGACTTCCCTTTATCCTTCTTCCTAGGTAAACCCTAGCCCAGCTCCCTAAGCTAAGCCCAGCTTAGGGTTCCTTTAACGTATTGTCTCTCATGGACACTGTTCTCAAAGCAAGTTCCTGAACTATGTTCTGTGGTCTAGAAGAGCAGCAGAGCCTCATAGGAAAAACAAGCTGTTCTGAGTATGTGCCCAAAGACACAAAGGCACCAGTTAGGCTAGGGATAAAGTTTGTCCCGTAATTAGGCTTCTTCAGTTCCAGTGTGTTCCTTGATTCTTTCTTATTTCCAGAGAAGGCCATTATGTGAGTCTGCAGAGTGAGAGGTTGACGTCTTCAAATGGGCAGTCGCCTTCTTCAGGAGCAGTGGAGGACAGAAGTTCAGTGGAAAGATGTAAGGGGCCCAAGCCGTCCCACTCTACAGCTACAGCAAGATGACTACACTCCCAACAGCTCAGAATCAGTTCTGGAGCCAGAATCGTGGACCGCAAGATAGGAGGAATCCCAGCATCCATTCCTGCTGGATTAGGAATCAGGAGTATTGTATTCCAGTCTAATGCTGGCTTCCTCCCAAGGGGGTTAATGTTGGTTACTCTTCTGACTTCTCAGTATCTTAGTGTTTCTACCTACAAAATGGACAGCCCTGGTATCTGGCAGGCTCACTGCGATCATTCAAGCCATGTGAGACCCCAGCCACAGGCTCTTATCATTGCTGTTTGTGAATAGCTTAATGACCATGGGTTCACAAGCTACATGGGAGAAGTTCCAGCTAGGTCTGGCTCACGGCTCACATGCATTCCCAGTAGCATAGCCTACATGTAATCCAGCAATATTTCCCATAGTCCCTCAGGAGATGCAGGGGACAGGGAAAAATTGCTTCTTGGGGAAAGTTCCTGAAGGTAAGACGGTGACCTGTCAAGGGTCTGGGGTGACTGGCAATTTACCCCACAGAATCCACAAAAATTCATGGACAAAGACAACGACCTACAGTCATGGCTTTGTAGCTTCAGAAGTGATGTCACTTCCTTGTCCCAATTGGTGACTACCTCCTTATTCACTCCTCCATGAGAAACCATAGTTATCATTTCACCTCATGAGCTAGGCTTTGCCTCTGCCACATCGTCTTCCCTCTAAGAATGCCCCCTTCAGAAAGCAGGCAGCTTGAGGGGAGTGAGGCTTAGTATTATCATTCTTCTGATTCTCTCTTCCTCAGCTGCCCNATCCCCCGGGAAGACTTGTAAACCAGCCTTACTCTCATTGTTGAGAAGCCTGAGCTCTCTCAGCTCACAGCTGCTTCGGGACAGTTGTTGGATTTAAGTGTCTGGAACACACATTGAGATGACCTCTGAGATTAACGAAGGACAGCAAAAGTGGGACACCAGTGACCCTTGGGGACTATGTTCAGGATCCAGGGTCTTGAGCACCACCAGGGTCATCTTTGGCCCCTATAACTCATCCTCTGAAGTTTTGATTAAACTCCAAGACAGGTGCTTTCCCACAGCTGAGCACAGGTTGCCTACATCACTTAGGCTAGTGGGCTGCTTTGTCACTTCAGAGTCTTAAGTTAAGGCTGTCTAGAAAATCTCTACAGGAATCCTGAGAGAATCGCGCAGGAGAAGGGTTTGCAGGGAGCACACAAGAGGCTGCTCCTGGATGTGCACACGGGTGTGTGCATATACAGATTGCTGTGGGTGCTTGAGAACCAGAGAAGTGTGGGTGCTAGAAGTGCTGTGGATGGAAACCTTGTTACAGAGCCAACATTTGCACTGAGAGAAGATGTCATGAGCTGACTCCGGGTTGGGTCTGCACTTCCCTTTGACCATGTGGTCCGACAGCATCAATACTTTTAATTTATTTTGGTGGTAGCAGCCCTCCCACCTGAGACATAGTGGAGACTAGTCTGCTCATTTTGGTTTTGTTCTGTATATTTATGTGGTTTGGAGTCATGCCAGTATGCAGAGAGACATATGCATCTGTTTTAGTTTGCTTTCTATTGCTGTGATAAAACACCATGACCAAAAGAAACTTGGGAAAAAGGTTCAGTTCTCCTTAGAGCTTGTAGCCCATCAATCAGGGAAGTCAGGTTTGAAAGTCAAGCAGAGCAGGAACCTGGAAGCTGGAACTGAAACAGAAACCATGGAGGACTGCTTCTATTGGCTTGCTCTCCATGGTTTACTCAGCCTACTTCTTATAGCTCCCAGGATGACTGTCCTGTGGTGACACTGATCTCAGTAAGCTGGGCCCTCCCATATAAATCATCAGTCATACATGTAGAAGAATGCAAACAGATCCATATCTGTCACCCTGCACAAAACTCAAGTCTAAGTGGATTAAAGACCTTAACATAAAACTGGATACACTGAACCTTACAGAAAGAGAAACCTTATAGAAGAGAAAGTGGGACATAGCTTTGAACACATTGTCACAGGAGACAATTTCCTGAACAGGACACCAATAGCACAGGAACTAAGATCAACACTTAGTAGTAAATTGTACTTCAAGAAACTGAAGATAGTCTGTAAGGCAAACAGCACTGTCAATAGATCAAAATAGCAGCCCACAGAATAGGTAAAGATTTTCACTAACTCCACATTTGAGAGATGGCTAATATCCAAAATATATTAAAAACCCAAGAAATTAGACATCAACAAACTAAATAATACAATTAAAAATGGGTTAAGATTCTAAACAAAGAATTCTCGATAGAATAATCTCAAATTGTCAAGAAACACTGAAAGATATGTTCATCATCCTTAGCCATCAGGGAAATGCAAATCAAAATACCTCAGAGATACCATTTTATACCTGTCAGAATAGCTAAAATCAAAAACACAAGTGACAGCTCATGCTGGAGAGGATGTGGAGTAAGGGGAACACTCCCACTGCTGGTGGGAGTGCAAACTTGTACAGCCATTTGGAAGACAATATGGAGTTTTCTCAGAAAACTGGGAATCAATCTACCTCAAGATCCAGCCTTATCACTCCTGAGCATATACCCAAAGGACGCTCCATCCATCACCCTTGCTCAACTGTGTTCATAGCAGTTTTACTCATAATAGCTAGAAAATGGAAACAACCTAGATGTCCCCAAACTGAAGAATGGATAAAGAAAATGTGGTGTATTTATGCAATACAGTATTACTCAGCCGTTAAAAGTAATGACATCATGAAAATTGCAGACAAATGGAACTTGAAAAAAAATCATCCTGAGTGAAGTAACCCAGACCCAGAAAGAAAAAACGTGGATTGTATTCACTCATAAGTGGATATTAGCTGTGTGGTAAAAGTCAATCATGCTGCAGTCCACAGACCCAGAGAGGCTAAGAAAAAAACAGCAGGCTTAAGGGAGCACTCAATAATCTCTCTGGGAAGGGGAAATGGAATAGATTTCGAGGATAGACTGTGGATGGGTGGAGTTGGGAACAGGAGGCATCAAGTGGGGGGAAATATTGAGAAAGGTAATGGTAATTGTGGGCATTCCTGGGGGTGGGTGGAAATCCAGTGCAGTGGAACCTACAAGAATAACTCTAAGCAAAGTCTTCTAGTAATGAGGGACAGGGAGCCTGAACTGACCATCTTCTGTAACCAGGCAAGATCTCAAGTGGAGGGATCCCAGGCATAGAACCTCATTGCCTTCTCCCTATAGCCTTTCATGCCTGCAGAGTGTTCTGAGACCAGAACGTAGCAGAATCATCACCAGGGAGACCAGAAATATTTCACTTAGCAACCAATAGAAGAAGATGCAGAGACACACAAACAAACATTAGCTGGAGGAGTCCTGTAGTGGAGTGGGGGATAGAGGAGGGACACTAGGAGAACATAGCTCACAGAAGCCACTGAATGGGACTCAACTGACTGGTACTCATGAGACCTCACAGAGATCAGGAAGCCTGTAGGGGTGTTACCTAGGTACTCTGCATGTTTTATGTTTGAGTAGCTTGGTGTTCTTGTGGGATTTCTAACAGTGGGATCAGGGTCTGTCTCTGATCATTTTGATACTTGTGAGACCCTTTTCCTCCTACTGGGTTGCCTTGTTCATCCTTGTTATGAGGGTGTGGTCTTATAGTAGAATGTTATGTTGTGTTTAGTTGATGTCCCTGGGAGGCCTGCTCTTTTCTGAGGGGAGATAGAGGGGGTGGATCTGGTGAAGAAGGAAGGTGGAAGGGAGAGATTTGTGGGAAGGGAAGAGGAACTAGGGTCAGGATGAAATATTACCCACAGGCCAGTCTAATGGGGCATATTTTCAATTAAGTTTCTCTCTTTCTACATGACTCTAGCTTCTGTCAAGGTAACACAGACAGCAAAGCATCTAACCAAATGACAGACAAACACTTGCATGGAGAAGAAATAAAAGGCACAGGAGCATCCTGAGACTTTGGAACACATCTAAGTGTAGCAAAGGTATAAAACAGTATCTCGCCAGAGAGATTCCTGACCAACAAGTGTATGTGTGTTATATTTGTTAAAAGGGTAAGACCAGGTAGAATAAAGAACTTCTGATAGAGACTTCCTCTTGTCCCCCAGGACACAGTGTGTCTAGTGTTAGCTGGAACAAGCTCATTGAAATTCAAAGTAAGTAAACTGAACAGCCATTCGAGGGCAAGAACTGGCTTGTCTTTTAGGCTTTATTATAGGAAGTTATGTTTCCAACTCCTTGTCATATAATTAGCTGATCAAAGCAATTTTGAGAGCTTTCTTCCGACAGAGCAGGTCATGCTGTGCCGTGTTTCAGCTGCCTCTTTTGCTTTTTATCTGCTCTCCCTCTCTTCGTTTGTGCTGGGTATCAAATTTTTTACTTCCTATTTTGAAACAAGGATGCATTAAGTTGCTCAGATTGACTTTAAACCTGAGATTCTCCTGCCTCAGCATCTCCAGTAGGTATGATTGTAGGCCTGTGAAGTAAGATATTGTAAAATTTCTTGGCTCTATTATTTTTTAAATTTTCATGTATTATTTTTAACCATACTTTATTTTATGTACAGCAATACAATATGTACCTTAAAGAACACTGTGGTAGAATAACTTGATATAATTTGAATAGAAAAAAGGGGAAAATGTTCAAGTTATAACAACCTTCCCTCCAGGAAAAAAAATTTAGAAATGCTTTCTCTAAATGTGTCAATATGACAAATATATTCAGCAAATGGTTGTATCTAGTTCCTAACCAATGGAATTAAAAGGAAAGTCCATTTTTTACAGTCAATGTCTCAAAGAAGTAACTTTTGTTGGATTCTTTGTGTATGTATGTGTAAAGTAAGTCATTATCACTTGAACGCACAGAAAGTAAATAAATTCATGTATTATTATTATTATGATGATGTCTGTGTATAGATATGACATATGTGTGTGTGCATGCCACAGCATATGTGTGGATCTCAGAGGACAATGTTGCGAAATCTGTTTTCTCAGTCCACATTTGTGTGAGTTCTGGTTATTGGACTGAGGTTCCCAGGCTTCTGGAGCAAGCACCTTTTTACCCATTGAGCCAACTTGCTGCCTCTCTGGGCAAAATTTTCTAATTGAGTAGTCTTTTGGTGTCCTATACTCTAAAAATACTGTTCCAAAACTCTTTTTGCAATAGCATGCTTTCTCTAATTTTGGGTATCTAGACTTAAAAAGATAACACTTGAACGCAGAGGAGAGGCAGGCTAAGAAGGGGAGGTAGAACATAAGAGGTGTCAGCAGTTGGGAATAGGAGATGAATAAGGTCAAAGCACATGATAAGCAAGCATGAGAAAGTCATAAGGAAATTCACCATTGTGTACAACGAATCTATGCTAAATGTCTCCGGGTTTATATTATTATTTTCCTTCCTTTTTTCCTTCTTTCCATTTTTTTGTTTTCTCTTAATAACCCTCTCTTGTATTTTATAAAATTCAGGGCTATGACACCTTGGGCAAGTATAGAGAGCAGGGAGCTGAAGGTTTCCTCTCAGCTCCTGAGAATGTGACCATGCATGTTGTACATTTTCTTTGGCCCTTAAGAACTTGTTTTTTCTTCCCATCTCCTATCTCTAGTTGCCAGGATGCCTGGCTGATTCTCACTGGACTATTCTGGTTTCTACCACATTTGTGACTGAATTAAAATTAATTGCAGTGGGACTGAAGATATAGGTCAATAGTTAAGAGCAATTATTGCTCTTCCAGAGAACACAAGTTGGGCTCCTGGCACCCATGTCAGGCAGTACACAGGCACCTATAACTTCAGCTCCAAACTTCACTCTAAGGATTTTGGGAAACTCTAAGGATTTTAGGACCATAGGAGAGGAGCCTAGGCATTTACAATTGTACTTCCAGAGCCTTGGTATGTGTAACAGAAACTGTTGAAATGCTCTCAAATGCATTTCTTTGCTTTGTAGGCACAGTAAAATAGATCACCATCTGTCTTGCAAATACATATGAATGTGTAGCTACACCTGGACCTTTGACTATGAGCAAGAAATGAAGTGACTCATATGCTTATTAATCAGTTTCTCAAATCCAGAATATTATGTTGTTGTTTATATTATTTTATTAATTATATTTGTTCTTTGAAATTTTCATACATGTATAAAATTACTAATTACTCTTACCCTTGTCAATTTTCCTCATTAAGTTTCTTTGTCATATTTGTTATGTCCAAATCCGCTAAGTCCCCGCAAAAGCCAACAAGGAGACCGAGTCCCATATGTAAAAGCAAAGAGCCTTTATTTTAATCAAGTTTGGAAACGCTGTCTCTCTTCATGTCCAACGTACTGGAATAAACTGAGAGCCCCGAGCTCAGTTAGAACTGGGTTTTTATAGTACTAAAGGTGGGGGTGAGGGGTTTTTGAAGTTTAGGACCCCTGATTAGCTGACATTTGTCTAGGGGTGTCCTGGTGAGTGTGTGCTGGAAGGTGATCCTATCTACAGTGGTTGGAACATTAGGCATTTCTTTTGGCTGGTCTGTTTTTGGGTGGTACTTGGGTAATATCAGTTTGTGGTTCTTCCTGCAACCCTGATATTGCTTCAGGGTAAAGTACTGAAAGTCAGGCCTCTTATTAAATTTATTGATGGCCAAGTTCTACTTTGGCAGGTGATAATGGTTGGAAGTAAAGAACTTCCTTTGGGTGATCTGTCCATACTTAGCTTATCATGGCTGGCCTCCACAAGAAGCATATGTTTTTGTTTTGTAACCCACTGAGTTTAGCCAAGGGCATTTATGTGATCATGAATTTGGAACTATGCAACAGAGCTTGGCGAGCTCACTGGTGAATACACAATTGAAGATGACTCTCCCTCTCTAAGAATCTTTCACAGCCAATAGCTCAGTGGGAGAGGGACGACCCCCTGAGTCCTCCTCATTCATGACAAATTGATGTGCAGACCCAGAAGAGGTAACTCCAGTAAGTCCAAGATCTCAATAGTTGTCACAGCTACAAGATGTCATTTGTTAGCCCTTCTCTCTGTCCTCCAACTCTTAAATTTTTTTCTAGTCTCTTTTCTGGAATGTTTCCTGAACCTTAGAGTGGGTAACAGAGATCTTGTTTAGGACTGAGCACTCTGCAGTCACTTCTTCACAACATTTCTACCAGCTGTGAACTCTGTATTCACCTCCATCCACAATGAAAGGAGACTTCTTTCATTAAGACCACAAGAAGCATTTGTGTATGCGTATAAACACAGATATTAGAAGGCAGTTTGACACTATTCCAATTTAACTAAACAACAATAGTAAGCTCCCAACTAGGGCCTATGACTTTCTTAACCATATGTTTTTTGGCCAGATTTACAGTATCATGCATGGGTTCCCTATTAAGAAGACCTCAAATCCAATTTGAAAGTGGTTGGTTGGCACCATATTGTACAAGTGGGTACATTTTGGCTAGGTTGGTACATAGTGCTCTCAACTGTATCAGAGCGTTGACAGTTTTTCTTCCTAGCAATTTCCAGTATGACAAAAAGTTATGCAGTGTGGGAGGCATTTCCAGCTCAGTTACGTTGGTTTTCTCTATTTTTGCAGCCAAGGTATATATTGTCTTCAGCAGTAAGGACTTTTCATCTACTTCATTGGTAACCAAGAGTTATTACAAGAGCTAATAGGTTTCGAGGGTCTCTGGAGCCTGCTGACTAACAACTCATACAAAGTATCCCACACCTGGTACTGGAACACACCTCCAAACTCTTGTTGGAGAGATCATAGTCTAGGCACCTGGGGCAAAGCAGCAGTTGAATTGTGAAGGCTGAGGATGCAGAATCCTTTTATTCCTCAATACACAGGGAGGCTATTCTTTGTTTTATTATGTAGTCCAATGCTAAAGTATATGGTAGGCCCTAGGTTCAAATCCTAGTATTGAACAATAAAAAGAGAAGATTTCAGCTGGTAGAGGAATCCCATCAGCATTTTATTGGAGGACCACTCTGCATTGCTCAGTCTACTGATCTAAATGTTAACTAAGTTAACATCCTCCATTAAACTCTTGCACAGAAAAGTCAGATTACTATTTGACCAAGTGCCTAGGTACACTGTGACTGAGTAAAGTGTACCCATGAAATTAATCACAAGTCTACTTCTTGTGAACTTGGTACCCGTACGTATCAGCTTAATCTGTACTACTCATTACACAAAGTCGGTAACAAGAACACATTTCCGATTAACATAATATGACATACACATGTCCAAGCATATTATAATAAACAGAAAGTCATGTTCATCACAAATACAGGCTTCATTTCTATTAACTGGTCATAAGGTCTTTTTTGGTGTGATAACTACCCTCCCTCACTACTTGTTCTCTATCCCACCACTAGCTGGTATTTTTTTTTCCTGCTGGAGTAAGTAACCCATACCATTATTTCTTAAAGGTCCAGGATACCAGTGGTCCTGATTTAACTGTCCTCTTGTGGTTTTCAATTAACCTTAGTTATGGAGCATCATGACGTTAATGAATGTCCTCAGCAATCTCTTAAGTCCTGAAAGCCCTTTTCCTTGCTGCCAGTGTGGAGGAGCAGTCACCCAGCCTATCACTCTGTCGCATAGCTGTGTCCTTCAGTTGATTCAAATGCACATGGAACCAAAAATACCCTAGGAAAGTCTTGGCTTCCAAAGCAGGGAAAAATCGGTTTCCTGAGGCACTTGACCCCCCCCCCTTTTAAACCTACAGTCTCTAGTCTAGAAAAGCATAAAGTTGTAGCGATAGGAAGCGGATCAGGTCAGGTGACAAGGAATGGTAGAGGATGGTCCTCACCTCCTTTGCCCCTTGAGTCCTGATTTTAATATGCAACCAAACTGTATTTATGAATGTCCCTTCCTTTCTCCTGTACAGAAAACTAAACACTACTTCTATGCATTTAAATCCTCAATTGGGATCTAGAACTGGGTCAGCCATGAAACTGACAAAACAGATTGACAGGAGGAAAGAATACACACTTTATTTCCACACGCATGCGATGAAAGACTAAAGGCATGGTTAAAAAAAAAAGCCTTCATACATTTTCCGTTAAGGATGATGAATGTGTGAGAAGTGAGAAGTCAGCCTGGAGAGGGCAAGATGTATGGGAGCTAGTTTACATGTACTAATTGCAGAGCTAATTCTCAGGCTCTGGAGATGACCATCATTTCCTCATTTGAGGATGGGAAAACCATCTTTCCAAAACCAGTTTTGTGATTATCACAGGGAAAAGAAAAACAGAGGAAAAAGGAACAGTTCACAACACCATTTATGTGACTGCTGCTTCTCAAGTGTATCCAGTGTCAAAGGTGCTAATGTGCCAGATCAGCACTTTTGGAGGCCTGTCCAACTCCTCCATGGCACTGTTGGTTGAACAGGCACCTAGGAGATGTCCTAGGAGGAAATGAACTTAGGTCTAGAAATGAGCATGATAAAGATATTCCACCTACCTCAAAACTCCAAGCTGGTATTTTAGAAGTGCCAAGGAAAAAACAAAACTACTCTAAGACATCCTTATCCCAACCTTGGGTACCTGGGACTATTACCCTATATGGTATATTTGGACATTGACAACGTAACTAAATTAAAGATGTTGGGACAAAGATACTATTCCCAAACACCAGGAGAGCCTAAAGTGAGCAGGGAGTGCTAATGAAGATGAGGAGACATGGACTGGAAGAAGATGATGGCTCAAGAGGCTGAAGTGAGGTAATTGCTAACTGAAGACCAAGAGCAAGGGTCAGGAGCCAAGGAATGTGGGGAGCACATGGACTGGAAAAGGCATGACGTCCTTCTAAACTATGATGCTGAATTTGCGGTTTAAATGCATAGGTTTGGGGCTCTTGTTGCTATCACAATAATAAACTGGCTTGGGTATGATGACAAATTACCATGTGCTGTATAAAACCACGAAAGTACTAGAGACATTTAATAAAATAGTTAGCTTCACCCAAATAAAACACTTAGAGACTGAGAAATAAAATCCTTACCTTGGACAATGACATTGGAATGTCATTGTCTAACCTTACAAACAACTCTTTCTATTAACTGGCTTCTAGAACAATCTGTGTCTCAGAGCGTCTGAGTGGCAGTTCCGCCTTCTCTAGTCTCCAATGCACATATGACCTGACAGACTGTTGGTGGAGCATTTTGGCAGTAATGCCTAACTCAATACTGATCCTGGGAACCAGAAAGCTGCAAGTTGCCAACACCGAGGCTCCCTAATGTTTTAATTGGTACTTATTCTAGACAGTCCATTTAAATGTACCCAGCTTTTGCCAGATGCACACAGTCAAGCTGACCTGACAAGAATGCCTGCAATGGCAGAGCAATGTGATAATTACAGGGTCATGCTCTCCCCTGCCTTGATTCATGTTTTCATGTCATTTAGATTTGCTACAGGAAACCTCTCGCCATTTGTGCTAATCAGCAGCTCCTTGGCCCAGAATCTAGTAGATGATCAATAAATATGTGTTAAGTGAATAAATATCAGAGTCAGAGATCTAGTAGAGTCAGGTTTCAGTTGCTGATGCCCCATAAAGTCTCAAAAACTCCCTCAGAAACTAGACTGGCAAGTTGCACAAGCTTCCAGTATACCGCAGTTCTGGATAAATGTGGCTGGAAGAGACCTGTAAAAAGGGGTGAGGAAACATCCAAAACATTCATAATGTTCATACCCATAGGACCAGAAACCCTTGTATGTGTCTATACTGATGTTAATGCCTTCAGGTATTGGAATAGAAGAGGCCTCAAAGCCCATGCTCCCATGGTAGTGCTGTTTTCTGCAAGAGACGAGAGTAGAGGCAACTGCAGTCATCTGAGCCAAGATCGCTCCTTACTATATACACAGTGCTTGGTAATGCTTAGCTTTTGGGGATTCTGTTTTCTCATGTATACCATAAAGATGATAACAATGTCTACTTTATTGGATTGCTCTGAGTATTAATTAGAGCCCAGTCCTTTAGAATGGAGGGGACAGCCAGTAATATCTGTCACTCCACTCTCCGTCTTGTCTGAAACATGAATAATAAAAACCCAGGAAGAGATATTGGGGTTCAGCCTGAGGATCACAAAAGTAAAGTAGCAAAGCCACTAGAGAGCTCTTACCTCTATGAAAACTTCAGACTGAAAGGTAGTGAGTTCCTGTCTCATCCTGCCTTATAGTCAGTCCTCTCTAGTGCTGGGATTAAAGGCCTGCATCACCACTGCCGGCCTCTATTGCTAACTGGTGTGGCTGCTGGGACTAAAGGTGTGTGCCACCACTGCCTGACCTATACGGCTGACTAGCATGGATGTTTGGCATTCTGGTCTTCAGGCAAGCTTCATTTATTAAAACACAAATGAAATATCACTACACTTGTCCCACTTCAGCCTCATCTAATAACAGCCCCATTCCTTTCTAGACAGCCGTGGGTGAGCAGTCAGTTCCGGAAGGATGCTGGTTGTCATAGAGCCTGCTCTTCAGGGCTTGTTTGCCACTGGGTAAGTGAATTTCCTGAGGGCTAATGTCCTGCAGATACGAGGTGCATCAGGCATGTGACTTTCCATCCCAGGCAGACTCTGTCTCTTGTAGTGCATATATCCTCACCTGCCTGGGGAACTAGCTCCTCACTTGAGCGCAGCATTGGCAGTGATGAGTTTGAGGGGAACACATGCCTCTCTGTGGATTCCCTATATCCCACAGACACTGTCCCTGCTTGTCTTGCTTGCTCTGGCCCATATCCATGCCACTGAATGTCAAGCCTAGGGACCACTGAAGGCTTTGCTCTTACAGCCACGTGTTACACTCTAGGAATTAACCTCAGGAAAGGAAATGGGGGTTGTAAGGAAGAACATCTTTCCCGATGCATCCCCACCCATTAAACAGGAAACTAAAGACCGAAAGTTGGTTACAGTATTCGTGAAGTTACCACTTGGTTTCAGCGTATGAAATCCTCTGAGCTCCGAAGTAACAATGAGAGGAATCAGGCATTCAAACTCTAAGCATGGTCCTTGGCCAGCTCCTTGCTCTTGAGTGAACCTGCACCATGACACACACAGCTTCCAATCATGGTCCTTGGCCAGCCCCTTGCCTTTAAGCAAGCCTGGGCCATGATATACATGGCTTCCAATCAAGGTCCTTGACCAGCTCTTTGCCCTTGAGCAAGCCTGTGCCATGGCACACATGACTAGTTCTCCAGGGCATACAGTAGTTTCCACAGGCAGTCTCTAATGGGATGTGTTTGTTGCTGCCCTTTGGCTCTTACCTCTAGCCAGAAGTAACTGCATTGAAATTAACATGCCCTCCTCACCCCTCTTTGCCACATCCCTCATTAATGATGAATTATTCAAAACTTACAATTTAAAAAATACATTTATCATGTGCTGATTTTTCTTTTAGAGTGAAAGAACACCTAAGTATAGAGATAATTAAAGATTTGATTTAAAAATTTGTACAGAAAGTTTGAAAGCTGTGTAAGCAGACATTTATTTTATTTTATTTTTTAGCTTCATTCTATACAAAAGAAAGGGACTTTCTTATGTTTAAAGTAGGTGGTACCTAGCTGACCCAGAATTCTTCCTATTCACTCAATCTTTCTGCACCTTCCTGGAGAGGCTGACCTTCAGCAGGCCCTGAGAAAGTTTTAGTCTGAACAGATGAAGAAGACTCTGTGGAGCTCACAGAATAGGCTTGTTTACAAATGACACAAGCTACAAATATGTAAGGGGATAAGCTCTGCAGCACTAGTCAAAGATGAGAACTAGGGAGGCCACAATGGCCTTGTATGTAAACCACTCCTGGGAAATTCTGGATAGAATAGACTTGTAAAAGATACTGTAAGCTATAGATGTATGAGGAAAAGAAACCAGAGGATGAAAAGAGACCCTCAGTCTTTGAAGAAAGTCTTCATTCATTTGACCAACAGTTACCCAGCTCAACTTCAGAAGAATTCATCCATCATTGCTTGGACTATGGTGTAAATAAGTCAAAAGGGTGGTCCCCCTCTGAAGAGGTGCTGTGACAGAGGATCCAACTGATGTGGCTATGAATCCAGCAACACAGAAGTTCTGGATTAGAAACAGCTTCACCAGGAGGTGACACCTTGGCTGAATATTAGTAAAAGAACAGTTAACCATGGGCAGGGAAGACAGAATTTCCTTTTAAAGGATCAGGGTACTGGAGGTATAGAATTGCAACGAGCGGCTGTGAATTCAGACAGATTGAGGGAATCAGAAGGATATCAAACTAATGCTAGATGTGTAGGCATGGTCCAGAATGGGAGATAAATGGGCCAGACATAAAAAAGAAGGCTTTTTAAGTAGTATAATCTGTGATGTACTTTAGCACATCTCCTGATGATGATGATGATGATGGCGACAATAATGACAAGGACAACAATAATGGTGATGTTACTTAAGGATTTTGTTTCCCTTTAGCTCCGTACCTTGTCTTCCAGCATCACTCCACAAAACAGTGTATAGAAAGGCAGCCTGATTCAGTGGAGGTAGGTAATTAGGAGCTGTTAGCCTGTAAGGGATATTGCCCAAGGCTTCAACCCTTGCCAGTGGTTTAGGAGGCAGGTAGAGTACTAGAGCTAAAGATGTAAGCGATTGGGTAAGTCAGTGTATTAGAGATCATGAGAGGAAGAAATAGTGTGAAAAAGACAAAAGTCTGTTGGATATACTGCCTCTAGGAGGGAGCATTCTACGACAAGCTTGGGCTATACCAGATTTGCTCCATCTGGGTTTCTGAATGACCCCATGGAAGTTTGACGGAGAATCTAAACTAAGCAATTTGATAGTTGCTTCCTAATCTAAAGAGGTGAAGGTACAGCTTGGCAGGGTAGTAGTAAGGTCATGGTAGTGAACCAGATCAAAGCCCTTGCTTTTGCTCGCCCTCACCTGTAAAACTGTCTTCTGGGTTTTGATAAGTGGCTCACTCTTGTGGATGAAGCTCTTATCATGCTTTCATCTTCCCTGTGTAGGGTGGCCAGGAGCTGTAAGTTCTCTGATATAGCGAATTCTTAGATTCTAAAAATGAGCACCCAGCAGCCTGGGGTGTTTGTTAAGTGGTTCACTCAGCCCACTTAATGGTGCTGAAACAGAATACCTAAGACTGTATAATTTATAATGCTCTAGAAGCTGGGATGTCAGGCTTTACATGGTGAGGGCCTCCTTGCTCAGTTATCCCATGGTGGAGACTATGACAAGGTGACATAGGGTAACGAATCCAGCAGCAGCATGGGTCTCTCCTCTTCTTATGATCAACTCATCCATCATGGGTGCTGTGCCTTTATGACTCCTCTAACTCTTATCCCTCTCCCCTAAGGCCACCCTCTAAACACCATCATGATATGAATTTGATGTTTAAATTTCCAACAGAAGACATTTAGGGACTACCTCAAGTCATAGTAGAGCTGCCTTCATCAACTCTATTTGTTGATATAAGGTAAGTCCCAACTACATGGTGGATATCTACAAACTGCCACTTTCCATTGTAGCGATCAGTACAAGTCTTTCCCTGTGGTGTGAGCGACCTCATTAGCCCTGTGTTTCGAGCATCTGTCCCTTACTTGTCACACATTGATATGCAGTGCACACTTGTAGAATAAATAAACAGTACAGCCTTCCTTCCCGAGATGGATCTTTCTGAGCCTCTAGGTCTTGATCATGTCATTCTTTCTTCTGTAAGTGTTTTATGCTGCCTTCTTTGTTTAGAAACCTATTTACTTCTTGACGAGCAGCTCAGGTATCAGTTCCTTTTAACCCATAGGAAATGAATGGCCTGGGTTCTGAAGCCCTCATGCTCTCCACAATATCTTTTGGGTAATGACTCTATATTTATCTCTGTAAATGTCAGCCTTATTGGCTTTGGTCCATTTCTTTTGAATCATTTTTGATTTCTTATTTGCAATCCAATCTATTAGTGACCTATAACAGGCTATGTCATCCTCGATTAAATAAATGTCTGCTCCACTGATTCATCCCATGTTTATCTGTTTGAAATGGGCTACACAGAACAGGCCTGATAAATGTCATCTGTCACATGCTTAGGAGAGACAAATGAGACTGACCTGGACAAAATCATGGCTTGCAGATAAATTTGAATCTCTCCCTTTACCTCTTTGTCTTAAATCTGCTCATAATAGTCTCTGTGACCCTGAGTGAACTACCTACCATATGTCATCAGTTCCACAGCATTGCCTTAATTTCCCAGAATCAAACCTAAGCTTCCTTCTCCTTAAAACAGTGCCATCCTCATTCGGGAGCTTTACACAGTATCTTTTCATTTTTTCAGGCATCCTCCTGGACAATGGTTCCCAAAAGATAAGACAAGCAGGGTTCTGATTTGGGGCCTATTTGTAGTGATATTTCATTTGTATTTTAATAAATAAAGCTTCCTGAACTTCAGAGAATAAATCAGCCTGACTGATCATCCTTACAAATCAGGCAGTGGTGACACACACCTTTAATTCCAGTAGCCACACCTGTTCACCATTGAAACCAGGCAGTAGTGGTGCATGCCTTTAATCCTAGCCCTAGAAAGGGATATGAGACAGGAGGAAATGGCTGGCAGACACAGCCTCATTCTGAGGTTCCTGTAGGCAGGATTGCCATTTCAGACTGAGATAGATAGAGGTAAGAGCCAGTGGCTAGTTGTTTTGCTTTTCTGACTTCCAGGTTAAACCCCAATATCTGTCTCTGGGTTTTTATTAATCATGTTGCAACTCTTGGTTCAGGTAACTACGTTAATTTTCATTTTATTAGTGTGGTTTTGTAAAATTACACAGAATTCCAAGATTTTTTTGGCTTTGTTTTTTTTTGTTGTTGTTGTTGTTTGTTTGTTTGTTTTTTGGCCCGTGGAAGTAGAAGAATTACCTGTTTGAGCTCTGCAGCTCAGGTGACATCATGAAGTCCCCTGTATGGTACGCAGACCTTGTTCATCTTCTCCCACTACAGACTACTGTAGTAGAAGATCTTCTGTCTTTCTTTTACTTTTTCCCTGTTGTCTGAAGCCTACTCCTTGACTCTGAACAGATTTTCTCATGGTTTCTCTGCTGTGCTAGAGGTGGGAGGCCAGCACTGTAGCTGGCTTCTTGCTACCAGACAACAGCTCAGAGACAACTTAGTCTGGTTATTCGAATCTCTCACTGTAGGATGGATAGTCACTGTGGACAGGTTCTCTGAGTGGCACCTGCAATTGTTTTGAGTGTCTTACAGAGGAAGAGTGCCTTCAAGACACAAGAAGACATGGGAATTCCAGGTCTTTATGGACTACAAGGTCAGACATGAGGTTAAAATACCCCAACGAGGTGGTCTTGAGAGCACCTGGTGTTGACTTGGACATCGTCTGCTGAGGATGTGACCCAGGTCTTCTCTTTCTTTCCCTTTTGTGCCTCCTTTCTTTTGTCTATTTTTTCTTCCAATTTTATTTTTACTCCCTCTCTGTTCCTTACTTACACCATCCCTGTGGTGTCTCTTTCCCTCCTTAGCTTGGATCTTGGCTCTGCCTTTCCTCCCTTCCCTCCTCTGCTCCAACCGTTGGGCTCAATTAGGTCCAGCAAATTCTTCTTTGGCATAAACGTATCTGGTGCTATATACGGCAGCCTGCCAAACAAACAAAAGCGGCTCACTCAGTGTGGGCAAGCTGACAGTTTTTTCTGGAAAACCAGCTCCTTTCTCTCCTCAGTCCTTGCCAGCCTCTTCATATCCCCTCAGCCCTGTCCCTCTGGATAGCTCCCTTCCTACTGTCTGCTTTGTCTGACCTTCATTGCGAAGTCTCTTGAAGTATCATTAGAATTTTATAAAGGGACTCTACCTCGCGTCACAAAGCAGCCTCTCCACTCATCTACGTGCATGGATAGAAACACATTCAGTGCAAGTGAAGAGCTAGCTGATGAAATAAATCATGAGAAAATTTACAGGAAAGTCTTGAATTTCATACAAACCATTTAAAATGAATACTAAATCTGTTGCCGGCATACAGCATGAATACTTTCTCTCCTTGTGTGTGCCTTTTTAAAAAGTTCTGCAAATTAAGAGACTGCAAAATCTTTTGGGTTTATTTATCTTTTATACTCACAGAATATTCTCCATTTCTGCTGTGTCCTTCTAGAAACAAAGGAAAAACAAAACTTAGTTTTGTTTAGCCAGCTGATTAATCTTGGAAGGTGAGGCATCAGCTCAGAATATAATAAGTTTCTTACATTACGGTTCAGTCTGATTCTGAGAAGAGTCAGGTGAGACGCTTATTAGTGCTGGCCACAGCAGTCAGTGAGGGCTTTCCTGCCCAGAGCTTCTCTGGGATAAAATGGAGACTCAACACCCTCCACCCATCTTAGGGGAGTCAGGAAGGAGGAGGAATGAAGTCATGAGAAAATGAGGAAGCTACCTGGGCCTGATAAAGGTCCAAGGCTGAGTTAAAACAGTAAAACTGGAGAAAGCTGGGGCTGGAACAGAAGATTTTCATGGGAAACTTCAAGGACAGTTTAATGGCTAGGTCTGATATTCTGCCTAAACTCACAAAGCCCCTGTTCCACATGACTCTATTTCTTTCTCTATGACTTTGTTCTAAAATTCACCATGCTATGATCTAGCCATCATACATTTTCATTGCAGTTCACACTACTTCCAGGAAGCCATCCCTCTCTGTCACACCTCCTTTCTTCCTTCTACCCATGTCTCAGTTACAGTACAATTATGAGTCTTAGTATTTCATTATTCTGTAGTCCTGCTTCATTACAAGAAGTTAATCCAACATAGATCATCAGTCTAAGCATTAAAGCTAAACAAGGTAAAATAGAACAGTGTGTGTGTGTGTGTGTGTGTGTGTGTGAGAGAGAGAGATACTGTATTTCAGTCAACAATTAAAATTCCCAACTCAGTCAACTGTTTAATTTTTATATAGTTGCAATGGGAATCTCAGAGAGTAGAGAAGCCTTGTAAGGATCTTAGGGGCCTTGAGAGTCTTGTGTCCTGGATTGTTCCTTGCCAACTTGACATATACTACAGTCAGCTGAAAGGAGGAAACCTCAACTATGAAGATACTTCCTTAAGATCCAGTTGTAGGGTATTTTCTTATTTAGTGATGGATGGGTAAGAGCCCAGCCCATTGTGGGTGATGCCTTCCAAGGGCTCCCAATGGTCTTGAGTTATATAAGAAAGCAGGCTGAACATGCCATGATTAGCAAGCCAGTAAGTAGCATTCATTCATGGCCTCAGCATTAGTTCCTGCCTCAGGTTCCTGCACTGTTTTCATTCCTGTTCTGACTTCCTTCAGTGATAAACAATGATTGGGACACAGAAAGTCAAATAAACCTTTTCCTCCCCAAGGTGCTTTGGTCATGGTGTCTCAACACAGCAATGATAACCCTAACAAGGACAGTCTTAGGAGCCTCTACTTTCCCTCTAGAGGGGGATCTTACCAGACTTGATCTCGGAACAGTCTCATGTGGATCATCACAGCTGCTCTGCTTACAGACAGGATGGTCATGTACACCTTTAAGTAAGAAGCAGGAAGTAAAAAAAAATTGTGAGGTTTCTTACATTGGTTCAATAGGATAAAAATGGAGAAGAAAGATATACATCATCTAGGTAGGTGGCCACTGTAACATCTTAATATGTACATTATTTATGTCTCTTTAATGTTGTCTTTGTAAGTAAACCTACTGTGCTGCCAATTGCGTAAATGGAGCACATGAAGATATGCATGTTACATAATTTTTAATGATAAATGACTACATTGTTAGCTATATATGTGTGTACTGTATAATACTTACTACTCTCTTTGGAAGTATATCATTTCCATGTGCTAAAACCAAGTAGCTGGAGAACAGTATGTTTACACATGCAATGTTTATAAAGTCTCTTGTTTGTACTATTTTGTGATTGCTTTAATTTGGTGTTGTTTCCCTCATGGTGTCCCTAAGATCAATAGACTATTGCATATACACTGCATATATGTGGGCATATATGTACATATGCACTCACATGCGTGCAAGTATAAACATATAGCATATAATCCAGGTGTATAGTAGGCTATACAATACATTCTATGCTTTTTGCATGTGCTTGTTTCCTGATGTACTTATATGTTTGCATCATTGAACAATTTATGACCATATTAAAATGATAAATTTGACTTGATTAAAATTTAAATATATTTTTGGCTATAAGCATTGCCTTTAATGGTTCATCTAGCCTTGATAGGAAGTTTTGAGCCTAGTCTTGTTGCATCTTGTTATTCAGTTGCTAACACTGGGAGACCTGCTCTTTTCTGAAGGGAAACAGGTGGATCTGGGGGAAAGGGAAGTGAGGGTGAGACTGGGAGGAGTGGAGGGAAGGGAGGCTCTTGTCAGGATATATTGTAGTAGAGAATAATAAATAGAAATACAAAATATACCTACTAAGGAAACTATTAAGAAACTATATAATAAAATGACAACAAAAAGAGAAAACAGTTATAGAACATGAACCTACTAAAGTACTTGATATTTTAAAAAAATATTTTGATAAGTCAATAATAAAAAGACAAACAACCAGGTGAAAGTGAGCAAAATATTTAACTAGACATTTCGTCAGCATGGTGTACTGGTTGTTTAAAAAACACACAAAATAAGCCCAGAAAAAAGCCCATGAAGCACATGCCTTATAAAAGACCAGCATCAAATTATTCAATGAATGTTTGAAACTGAACAGGAAGCAGACAATCCAGTTATAAGGTGGGCCAATAATCTGAGCAGACGTCTCCAAAGGAAATGCACAGATGAAAAATAAGTATGTGAAAAGTTTCTCAACATCAGAAGTTAAATTAAAGCAGCAATGATGAACTAGGACCCAGGCTATGGTTTGAATGTGTCCCTTCCAAAGGTCAGGTGTTGAAGTACAGGGGCTGATGTGATAATATTAATAGGTGGTGACTTTAAGAGGTGAATCCAGTCGTAAGGAATTCTCCCCCATAAACAGGACTAAAGTTCTTGTGAAAGCAGCTTTGCAGTGTTATTTCTTAACTTTCTCTCTCCTATTGAATGAAGACCGAGCATGCCCCATTCAGATTTCAGAGGCTGCAACAGCAAGGAACATTTTTGGACACACAGAGCAGCCCTTGCCATACAAGTCATCCCATGAGCACTTGATCTGGGGCTTCTCAGCTTCTTAACTGTCAGCAATACGTTCTATTATTCATAAGTTGCTTAGTCATGGGTGTTTTATTACACTATCACAAGATGGACCAAGACAAAATCCGTTATCTAAAATCTAACATGTTGACAGCATCAATTACTGTTAGGATGTGGAGCAGTATGAGAAGCATTCATTGCTGCTCGGATAAATGGTCTGAAAGGGAGCAGACACTTTATAAGATGCTTTAAAAAAAGAAAAAAAGAAAAAAAGACTTAATACACTCTTACCACACAGTCTGGCAACCATCATATTCTTGACGGTTACTCAAATGAGTTTAAAACTTATATTTAGACAAAGAACTTCACAAATACACAAAATCTTTACTCATAATGACCAAGAAGAATAAAACTCTAACTTGAATGTATCCCTTTCAATTTGAATGACTCAAATTTCCTGAGTGAAAAAAAAATCACTCTGTGAATTAAACAATACATTGAGTCATGTGTAGGAACACATGCCCATAGAGCTTTTGGAACGCTAAAACAGAAAATACCATAAATTTGAGGCTATCTTGGGCTACATATTGAGTAACAGGACAGGTAGGCTACATAGCCATTCCCTGTCCTTCAAACCACACACACACACACACACACACACACCCTAAATCCAAGGCACACATGTGAAAAGCAAAATGGAATAAGAAGCACAGATAAACTTGTGTGTGTGTGCATGTGTGTGTTCAATTTTCTTTTACATGATGCTTCTATTCTACATGGCTGGCCTCAAACATTTAGGTTCAACCTGACCCCATGTTTCAGACTCCCAAGTGTCTAGGACTACAGATTATGTCAGGGTGACCCACTGTGTTGGTTAGACTATGTTGCTGTCATTGATTAGATCATCTAGACAGAAGGAAGGAGCCTCAACTGAGAAAACACCTCCATCACACTGGCATATAGACAACTATGTGGGGCATCTTTATGATTAATGATTGATGTGTAATGGCCTAGCTCCTGAACATAAGTGTTCAATACATATTTCTTGGAAAGAATTCAGAGGATTGTCTTAATGACCCTGGATAATGTAAATGATTTCTTGGATATGACAGAAAAGTATAATAAATAAAATAGAAATAAATTGGACTTTATCAAAATAAATATTTTATACAATCAAAAGACACTATCAAGGTTTGAACCACAGGACGGCGACAGCAGTTGCAACCTCAGCTTTGTAGTCGAAGACTGAGGCTGAGTTTGAGTACAAAGCTGAGAGAAAGAGGAATCGAAATGAAGATGAAGAGGAAGGTCTTATCAGAGGCTGTGGCATCAAGGTACAAGGGCATGGGGCTAAGATGGTATCATCATGGAAGGCCAAGTGAGAACCGTGGGATGAGGAGTAAGTCCTTGCTTCCTCTGTGAAAGGGTCCTGTGGGAAGTAAAGTGTGAGTAGGGTGAAGAGAACAGCTGGAGTGACTGAAAGAGAAGACTATCAAGATCTATGATGACAACTGCCACGTGACCTAATCAGTCTCCTGCGGTTGGAAGGAGAGCTCACTGTGGTAAGGGACGGCACACTGAATGACAAGAGAGCTCTTACTGGACACTGTAGAGGAGCAAGGCCGTAGGTGGCCTGGGCTAGAAACATGTTATCAACCTCTGTGAGACAGGCATAGAGGACTAATCTGCCCTGACATTTGTCTAGAGGGTATACAAACCTCAGTTAGGGGCCCAGGCCTGAAAGGTAGCCTGGAGACAGCTTTCTCTCTGCTTAAAGAAAAAAATGCATCATCCATTGATTCACACATGTCTATGGGCTATGCCATCTGGGAGGTTTACTGTGAGATTCAAAGTGCCATTGTAGAAGCTGCTTGTCTTGAGAAAGTCCACATTCTTGTCCAGTGACAGTCGATGAGCTAGTGTATGAGATGGAGAACTGAATTTGCATACTGTCAAGAATGGTCAGAAGACCCAAGAGTACAGTCTGTTGCTACCTAGAATCATACAAACACTGAAGCAATTGAAAAAATATAAATGCCATGAAGACAGTTGCTAGCTGAGGCTCCGAGGCTGACAAAATCCCAACCACACAGATTTTGAAATGAAAATGGGTAGCTCTGCTTGCGCTCAGTTGATCTTTGCATAAAATGCCTTGGCCCATGCTAAGAGATGCCTGACTAGATTGAAAGCTGAAAGTAGAGGATTTGGGTTTCCCTGTGCACAAGCATGTCACTGGTAGAAACTGCTCCTGGAAAACAGACCTGTGCATTTGGTATCTCTTGTCATTAGTGAGACATAAAGCTGATCATCAGATGATTTTTGTGACCTTTGAGAAGGCTCTGGATGCTGACTTCATTCGGGCTGTTGCTCATGGGATTCAGCAGCTGTACTTTGAGTGCCTAAAGGTTGATTTCAAACAAGACTATATTAAAGAACTGTTTGAATTTTGACCTATCTCCACTCCTGCTCTTTGGGGCATCCATCTGCTGAAGGAGATTGAAGAGTATTTCAAGAGTTCAGCTTCAGTCCTCATGGTCATGCAGAACAAGACGAGGATTGAGACTCAACTGCCCAGCAATGTCCAGGAAACTCAGAATCTCCAAGACAGCAACATGTTAAAACACCAAGTGTATGCCATCATGTGGCTTGAGTACTATATCTTGAAAGAGTACACAGTGAGACACAGCATTGCGGGAGTCTCTGCCCTGGCCTGAGAGGTGTTCATCCCAGAGTGCTTGTGGAGTGCTGCTCAACATGGTAAGAGCAGAGGAAAATCAGAAGACTGAGGCAAGGCTGTTCAGAAAAGTGAAACTCAGCCCCTGTTCATGAGTAGACAGTGAAGGGTGTGGATCAGGGAGTTCTTGAGCAACAGGAAGAAAAGATGAAACCAAAAAGCATGGAAAAAAGAAAGAAAAGACCAGAGGTGCCGCTGAACAGAGCAAATGAGATGGATGGAGCTATGAGAATAGCTCCTTGCCCCTGGTGCATAGTCATGGAAGAGGAAACAAGGCTCCCTGGGAAATATTCAAGTACAGGACCCCCTCCCAAGTATAAGCAGAGAGTGACTTACCTGAAGTGGAGTATACCCAAGGAAGCCCCACAGAAGCAGAAAATTGATCTTAATTTAAAGGAAGCAATTGCAGTTCTGAGCATGAACTCAGTGAAGAAAATAAATATTAGATGATCCTAAACAAATGAGAAGGTCAACTAGTAGAAGCTTTGATGAGGCTAAGAATTAATGCAGTCAAATTACATGAGCAAGTGGATTTCTGGTTATGGTTGGAATAGGCTATGTAACTTCATTTTGGGAGCAAAGAAGTCCTTGATAACAGAATAGACTGTGATAAGGAGAGTGGCTGGCGACCAAGGGGCGAAGCGATCTGGGATGGGAAGTTAAGAACAGAGGGGCTGAGTGTATGTAGAGAATCCACAGTGTAATGATCACACTTGGAGTGGAGAAGACATGGGGGCAGGTGAAATTCCAATGTGTCTTTCTGTGAGAGTGTCAAGAAGACAACAATAACACCAATAAAGAGAGACAAGGCAAGTGTGTGCAGAGTTTGATGGTAGGAGACCCAGGGTTCAGATTTTTTTTTTCCAGGATGGAGAAAGGTAGCTGACCACATGGGCTTCTATTATTTATAATTCTATTATTTACAATCATACTTTTTCTTTCTAATGCCAACCTTGAACACAAAGCTCTTTCTGTTTTACTAGCTGACAGTCTTGCATATTACCAGCCTAGCCCAGCTTGCCTATGTTGGTCAGAAGCACACACAGCTGACTCCTGCATGGCTAGGGAAGTAGGAAAGAAATGGTCTCCAAGACAAACTAAGACATTCCCTCTGCCCCTGGTTAGTTCCTCTGCCTTTGCAGAGGGTTGGCTTTCACTTATCTCCCTTAGTATTTCTAAATTGGTGGTAATTTCAAGAAACACTTTCCATTCATAAAATGTAAATGTATTCAACATGTTCACTCACTAATATAATCTTCCCATTGATGCTTACACTGTCTTCAAATTCTTGCAAGTCTAAAGGAATCTCTTGAACATTCATTTTAATTTCTTCTAAGCAACACTAATGAATTCCCCAAATAGAATAGAGCTTATGGCATTTTAATTGACTGTTTGGAAGTGAACTCCCACTTTCCAAAGGATTAGGATTTTCCTGGCTGATTCTCTGAGAGGAGAAAGGACAGGGTGTTCTTTCTTAAGGCTCCAGATCTCTTCAAACTAAAATAAGGCTCAGAAATCTTCCCCTGGGAAGGCTTTTTAAGAGACCCAGAGACCATTTCCCATGTTTGTGCTGGGCAGGGCATGGTCTTTCTGGAGGGTTGGGCACTTGACACTGATCATGGTCTATTGTATTCAGGTAGCAAATAAAGAGTCACTGTGGTAAAAGGTCCCAGCCTGAGTGCCATCACTTTGCAGAGCGATAAGCAAAAAGCTCCTGGGGCAGAAATGGTGCTGGCTTTCTGGCTTTCTGAGGTCTGGCATCTAAGATGCAATGACTTCGACAAATCTAGACATCCTTTCGCCTTTTTTCATTTAGGAACTTGAGTAAGCCCTTAGAGCTCTTCGGATCGACCACTTAAGTGAAATACTGAACTAGAGTTAAAATTGCGCCATTCTCAAAATGCAGATGCAGAGCCAGGATTTGACCTAAAGACAGGACAGCAGTCCCGGGATGCCTCAGCTAGTGTCTACACTAGGGAGTTGGGACTCCAGACTCGGTGTTTAGTCACTGCTGCTCTCATTGTTGCTGCCTTGTTCCTCTAAGTGCACAGTCAGGCCTGTGTCCGACCGAGTGGATGGGGAAGAACACAAAAAAGGGACTCGGCCCAGAGCACTCTACTCTCTGCTTGCTCCTTGTCACCATATGTTGTCCCAAGGGCTTCTCAGTAGGCCCTTTCTATGCCTCCAGACATATTTTTTTTCCTGCACCTTGCTACCACTCGGGTCTTCCCCACATCCTTCCCGGACCTGTGGCTCTCAGGTACCAGAAAGACAAAACTCCCTCAACAAGGCCAAAGAGTATGTTTCCAGACTACAGTGAGAAAGGGTGACTCACAGGAATTTTAGCTTAGTGACTGCACCCACTTCCACTTGGCCAGAGATAAGAGGTGGACCCTCATCTTCTAGTACTACACTTTGAATAAGACTTAAACATCCCCAGAGATTTGCCTATTGCTGCAAGTTTGGTCTCCAAGATGACTATTCTGAGGTAGTGAAACTTAAGAGATGGATCTAGTGCATTGTTATTAGGTCACGGGAGCACAGCCCTTGACATGAATTAATGCTTCTCTCTGGGAGTGGCTCTTGCCAGAGTGGGTTGCTGTAAAGCAAGGCCATCTCTTGTACTGCCCCCTGTTGCATGTAGATAGCTTCCTTTCTATTTTCCCACCATGTTGTAATGGCTCTAGGGAGCCTTGTCAGGATGCTAGTGATGTGGGATTCCCCTCTGTATGCTGTGAATACCATTGGTTAATAAAGAAACTGTCTTGGGCCTGTGCAGGGAATAGAGGTAGGTGGGGAAAACTAAACTGAATGCTGGGAGAAAGATGGACTCAGCACACATAAACCCACACACCAGACACACACACAACAACAACAACAACTAATGAAGAAGTGGTCATGAATTGAAGAGAGACTAACATCACCTAGGAGGAGCTGAAGAGGGGAGACAGAGAGATGATGTAAATACAGTAATTATGCATAAAATTCTCAAAAGAATAAAGAGATGGGGCCAGTGAGGTGACTGAGGGGGTAAAGGCATTTGGCAATAAGCCTGATGACCTGAGTTCCATTCCCATATGGTGGAAAGAGAAAACTGACATCCACCTTCTGTAAGTTCTCTGACCTCCACCTACCTGCCATGGCACAGACACCCAACTATACTCCATGCACACATAAAGAAACGTAGTAAGAAGAATCTCAGTAAAAATAAATGGAGGAGTTTTACCCTGTATCTATGTTCTCCATGTAATGTAGTTTAGCAATGGACAGTGTTGATTAAGTGTGCTAGTCCATGAAGGGGTTGACTCACCTGGAGCTGGACTGCAGGTTTGCAGCTGATGGAGAACTCCCAGTACCATTAGCTAGCCTCAATGTTGGTGATCATTCAAAAAAACAGATGCTCATATTTTTCCCCTTTGTGATTCTGGCTGAGAAATCACAGACATTCAGCTTTCTTATTTCTCATAATGAGCTTGGAGTTTGCTGACAGCGAAGGTGGCATGCACATATAATAAGATAGTAGCATAAATGCCATTCCAAGTGCTTTGTACCCCAGCATTTTTACTGCATATCTCTAATAGTGTATGCCTCGGGGACAAAAGAACTGAAGACAAATTCTCACCTGCAGTCAATAATTGTAATTTTTCCTAGTTGTGCTGTTGTTAATTGAGGACTTCTGTGTAACTGTTTTGTGACTGATTTGACAAAACAAAAATAATTGATTGAAGTGCTGTCATTGAGAACCTGGATTTCCTGTGTAGGACAAAGTCGAAACAGATGTGCGATTGATAAGGTTAGACAAAAACTCTGTAATTTATAAATGCATATTTTCTATCTCCATCTGCAAGAAGGCTTAGAAACAATGGACAGTTCAGTAGCAACGGAAACCCATAACACCCAAATTGTAGTCATTATATATCATTCATCACGAAAAGGAGCCAAGGCTTCTTGGGGAAATGGCTGATTATAGGTCTGTGGCTGAAAATGTACAATTTGAGCTGGGAACATTTTGTCTCACTAGACAGTTAGGAAGTCATCACAGAATAATAAGATCATGTCAGGAAGACTCCAAGGCAACATTCATTGAACCCCTGTGACTGAAACACGGCAATTCAGGTATTGATAAGCTTCATAATATTTATTAATGAATCACAGAAAATGTACTTAGAAGCATGATTTCATAATGAAAATAGCATTCAAGAAACTGATTGTCACCCGTGGGGGATAATGTTTGAAAAATGGTAAGAGTAAAGCATTTGAAACTCCTTTTTTACACTGTCCATTCTATACACTCTATATGATCTATAAGCCAGAATACATGATAGTTGCATCACAGTTTAACTTGATAATGAGAAATTCTGGAAGCTTTGGCAAAAGGTTTACAGCTAATTATCAAGAAAGGTAATTTGTTGCAAAGAGAAGTTTCCTTGATGAAATAGAGGTTCAGAGTGTTTTCTGGTAACATCAGAACTTATACCCATAGAATCTCACATGACCCCCCCCCNNGTGAGCTGATCAAGACTGAAACTAACCAACATGCCAAACTGGATTGGGAAAAGTCCAGGAGACCTCAACCCTACACAAAGAACTATATGCAAATGCTTAAAGCTGGGAATGGGAGAGGTGGCATTCTTTAGGGAAGATCACACCAATTGGTTGTGCAGTACCAGTCAGCTGTGAAAATGTACATACAGGTAACAATGTATAGGCTGAACAGGACAGGTTATTGTTAACAGTGTATGTGTTTATATAAATACATCTATGTATGCATTGTCAATGAATGAAAACAGAGGTCATGAATTTGAAGGAGAGTGGGGATGGGTATATGGGAGGGTTTGGAGAGAGGAAAGGGAAGGAAGAAACTTGTAGTAAATAATGTTGTTTCCAAAAGAAACAAAAAGAGAAGATTTGTATAAGGGTATTTTGCAGTATTCTAATGGACCTATTTATCACTGACAAGAACCCAATCCAGGGACAATGTGACACTACATACTACCTGGCTAAAGGACTTAGCATTGACTATAAAGGAGGTACATTTGTTTCTTTCTCAAGCATCCAGGTAGAAATAGCAACTAGATTCTTTTCTGTGATAGACAGCATGGTCAAACCAACTTCGGGGAAGAAAGTTATTTATTTGGCTTATAGATCAAAGTCCAGCATCAAGGGAAGCCAAAGCAGGTATTACTTTTTTTAAGAAAACAAACTATCTTTTTTCATTTTATATACCAATCCCAGTTCCCACTCCCTCCCTTCCACCCATTCCCTCCACCTACTCCTCCACTCCACCCCCATCCACTTCTCAGAGAGGGTAAGACACTGCTTTGGGGAAGGTCCAAAGCCCTTGCTACTATATCTAGGCTGAGCAAGCTATCCATCCAAAGAGAATAGATATGTATCCCCATGCACAAAACTCAAGTCCAAATGAATTAAAGACTTCAATATATATCCGACCACACTGAATCTGACAGAAGAGAAAGTGGGAAGTAGCCTTCAATGCATAGGCACTGGAGACCACTTCCTAAATAGAACACCAGTAGCACAGACACCAAGAAAAACAATAAATAAATGGGACCTCCTGAAACTGAGAAGCTTCTGTAAAGCAAAGTACAGCCAATAAGACAAAAAAGGCAACCTACTGAGTGGGAAAAGATCTTCACCAACCCCACATCAGACAGAAGACTGATCTCCAAAATATATAAAGAACTCAAGAAATTAGATACCAAAATTTCAAATAACCCAATTACAAAATAAGTTACAGAAATAAACAGAGAATTCTCAGCAGAAGAATCTCAAATGGCTAAAAGACACCTAAGGAAATGTTCAGCATCCTTAGCCATCAGGGAAATGCAAATCAAAGCAGGTATTCAAGTAGGAACCTGGAGGCAGAAACTGAAGCAGTGACCATGGAGGAATGCTGCTTGGCCCACTTTCTTACACAATCCATGACCAACTCCAGGGATGTTTCTGCCCACAGTGAGCTGGTCAGACGCACATCAATCATTAATCAAGGAAATTCCCAATAGATGTGCTCAGAGATCACCATGATGGAGGCAATTCTCAGGTGATGTTCCATCTTTCCATGGGATTCTTCTTTTCTTCCAGTTGTCAAAAACTACCGAGCACATGCAGAGGTGGAGAAATGTGTCTTAAAAGAGACTGCAAGGACATTCTCAATTAAATCCATATTTTGGAAAACTCTGTAGACCAAATTTCTAGGTTTGTCCTACAAGTGAATTGAAAGAGCATGTAAGTGAGGGTCTTTCTTTGTTTGCCATTTTGGAACAGAGTTAGATGAAACTGAACATGGGTTAGATGCAGACACCTGCGTTGTGTTAGGAAATAGATACTGAAGTGTTTTGAGATGGTTCTGGTTTGTATTATTATGTATGCTTCCAGGTGGTACAGAAAGAATGCAGAAGAAGCATTTTTGATAAAAAATGGTAAAATATCATATTTCAGAGACATATTAAAATATGATGAAATAAGATGTGGCTGCTTGAGAAAAGTCTTGGTGGTTGAATAAGATATGCCATGCACCAATCATGAGTGGGACTGAGTTTATGTAATTCTGGACCTTCCTATATTACCTCCTCTGCTTAAGTATAGAATTTTTCTAATCAAAAGACTGAAATGATGAAGGCTTTGTGAGAGCCTGCTAACAGTATGCATATAGACCATACCCAGCATACTCGTGCATTTTCCATACATACAGCACTCACAAGAATATCCACATAAATGCATAATCGCATAGACACAAGTCTAGGTACACATGATTTCGTGGCTTGAGGGGATGATGTCAAGAGGACACAGAAATCATTATCAGGAAAGATGCATGGCTCTATGCTAGGAGACAGAGCTGGCCTCTAAGAGGCTGTATCTATTAGTAGAAGGGTCACAATGACTTTTCTTTAGACAACTTCTACTTGTCTACAGCCTGTTGCCAAGTACCTCTTCGGAGATGTCCATCAAAGGGGTCTTTCCCCCTTCACTCATATTTCAAAACAACTCTCATTGCTCTTCATGTATGGTGAGTGACAAGATCTGACCACCCCACAGAATCATTTAGCAGATGACAATTGAAGCCGTACTTAGGACCTTTCTTTCAAGCTTGATGGCTCCTGAAAGTTTTAAGAGGCATAGGCTGACTGTAGGGCTATGCCCCAGGCCAAGGACAGTGGAGCCATATCCTGGTACTTAATCTGTAGTACCTTGGAGTCAAGCTGACCCAAATTGTTGATGTCTTATTACGTACTCAGTGATTTCATACCAGCAGTGTGTGGGCCCTGGTGTTCTGACAAGAACTCCTACCAAACATTAGATGCTCTTGGGAGACCCTATTCCTACGCTGACTTTTCAGAGATATCTGTTCCTTTACATCCTTTGGGAGAGTTTTAAAATGAGGACGCAGGAAGTGACTGCTCATTTCCAGGATGTAAGGGCTAAACTATGGACAGCATTATACCCTGTTAATTAAGAAAGAGAGATGGTGGACACCTCACCACTGAGGAATGAAGGCAGCATGCAGGGAGGATCAAGGGCAAGCAGCTGGGTTCTTCTGGTTTGGGGTAGTGTAGAACAGGCAGAGGACTTCTGAAAACCAGTTCTTTGTTGCCATGAGCTCTTGCTGTCGATCACTAACCTCACTTCAAACCACTGCTGGAGGCTACCTGACAGTTCAGAATAAATAGAGCCCTAGAAGGGCAGTGCTTCAGATCTGAGCAACTGTAGTGACGAAGTGGAGAACTTAGTGAGCTTGGAAACTGAAGTAGTCTTCAGTGCAGGGTGAGTCACAGGAGTGGCGACAGATTCCCTTAGGGTGACCGCCTCAGGTGGTCCTGACTGAGCTGCTGTCAAGGGAAGAGGTCCCTACTATCAGTCTTTAAAAAATATTATTATTAGTTCTTTAAGAATTTCATACATGAGTTTTGAACATATTTGTCCGCTCTCCCAAGTCCTCCCTGATCCACTCGTCTTCCTTACCCAACCTGACTTGTGTGTCCCCCCGCCCCCGACTCATCGAGTCTAAATTGTGTTTTCCCTACAATCAGTGTTGTGTGGTCTTCTACTAGAGCCTGGGGATCAATCAGTGGCAACACTTAAAGAAAACTGACTCTCCTTGTCCTAGCAGCTGTCAATCATCAATAGCTCAGCAATAAGGATGCGGCTTCAGAGCACTTAAGACATTAACTTAAGTACACTGTTCTCTGTAAAGTGGGACCATTATAAAACGTTACCTTAAAATTTTGTGTTCTATACTATTCAAATAAATACACAAAGGTAGACAGAAAACAGCACCTGGAATCAATCACCAAATTTCAGTATTTATAAACATATTTGCCAATCCTGTGGAATTGTCACCTCCCCCATTTTTCTTCTGGTATTATAATTCCCAGACATATTTACTTTGTGAATGCAACAGAAGGTATCTCTAACTAATAAGAGTATTTTTCCTATAAAGTCTTTATACTACAAATTTTCATTTTATTTTATATGTAGCATATCTAATACCTAGCATAGATTCAAGTTTTATGCACTTTCCTGCAGTTGGATTTTTTTGAGCTAGGTTCCAAAGGACATATTGTGCCTCCTGCAATTCTATCCCTCTGTCACCTCCCAGGCTCTTGCTCTCTTAGCTCCTGCTGACTCAGAAAGCCATCATCCTCTATTGAGAAGGCCACACATACTAAACTGTAGGCTTTCTTAGCCTGTTATGACTTTGTGGATTAGAATCAACTTACATTTAAAAATTTTTTAAATGTTATTTAGCATTTATTAATTCTTTTTTGGATTTATAAATGAACACATTATTTGTTATATAGAGAGCATATATAAACAAAGGTAGCAATTCATAAATACCTCTAAATAATAGACTCCACTTGTTAAAAATGTTTAAAATACTTTCATTTTTCCTGTGGGGATATGAAATGACAAATTAAACTCTAAAAGAAATACCCAAATCTTCCTGATAATTTAGCATATTCCAACTTACTGAAATGAGATCTATAAAGATTTTTTAAGAGATACAAATGACTAAAGTATCTTTGGAAATTTTTGAAGGAATATAATTTTTAACTGATTTTCTCTAGGTATTTACTAGAGTATTTTCATCAAGTTTCATAAAATTTAATGTGTTTTCCTTATCTACATAATAGGTTAATTTTTCCCATATCAAGTAGTTAAAAACAATAACTTTAATTTGAAAGCAAGAGAACATTCGTTAGCGTTATATTTTTAATTTCCTAATTATTTCTGGGGAATTGGATGCATACCATATTAGAGGTCTTGCTCATCTTTGAGGATTCCTTCTAGGGAACACTTGACTTGTCACTGATGTGAGATTTCCCTCTGTGTGCTGTGATATATGTTTTGTTATATGTAATTTTATTATATTCAAGTTAAAACCTTTTTATTTAAACTGAAAATGGGAGGTGATGTGTGATTCCTCTCTGAGTGCTGTGATTAGCATTAATGAATAAAAAAGCTCCCTGGGCCTGTTGATAGGGCAGAACTTAGGAATGGGTTTTATTTTTGAGTTTTGAAATTAATGTTGCTTATTAAAAAGACTTGTGAATAAATAAAAACACCACAGACCAAAATTAATCATACCCAATGTCTATGCAGTTTAATGAAGTTAAAGTGTAAGAATTGGCATTTGAAATGGAAGCTGTAAAGTTTCACTGTGTAAGTTTTACACTTTCAGTATTGAATATGTTTTATGCATGCATCTGCCACCACCAAAACCAACGAATCAAAAAAGAGACAGAAATAGAAGTAGAAAAACAATTAGCTACATAGACTCTTTCATAACTCATGTTCAACACCTGCATTCAGTCCTTTCTCACCCACATATATTTAGTGTTCCTTGTTCTTTTTTCCCATGTTATTGTTACCCACATATCCAAAATTTACATATGCATATATTATTGTATAGATTTGGCGTATGAGAGAGAACATGTAGTCTCTTTCTTTCTGAGTATGACCTCACTTAATATCATGCATTCTAAGTCCATCCATTTTCCTGCAATATTTTTACCTTCATTTTTCTTTAGATATGAGTATCCAGGTATCCAATATCCCTAGGCATCATAGGAAGACATGTTAAAGCCACAGTGAGACACTACCTCATTCCAGTCAGAATGACTTTCATCATCATATCTGATAACAAATGTTGGAGGGACGAAGGAGAGAAAGGAACATTTATTTACTGATGATGGGAGGCAAATTAATGCAGTCATTCTGGAAATAAGTTTGAATAGTTCTCAAAAAAAATTAAAACTAGCACTACTTATGACCAAGGTATGCCACTCCTGATCATCTAGCAAGAGAACACTATACCTTACCACAGTGATATTTGCTCTTTATGCTTACAGATGCTTTATTCACTATAGCAAAGGACTGGAATCAGCCTCATTGTCCATCAACCGATGAATAGATAAGGAAATTAGGTATATAAACAGAATAGTTCTTGTAGTGCTTTGATGTGTGTGTGTGTGTGTGTGTGTGTGTGTGTGTGATGTACTTGATCAAACTCACCCTTGCTGACCTCTTTTGTACTTCTCTCATCCCTGCTGATGCCCCCTCCTCTCCAAATCTAGTACCCTTTCTGCTTTCATGTCTTTTTCTCTGTGTATCTGATAGGTTTGCTTACACTATAAAGAACAAAAATAGCACAGAGGCTCTGCAAACATCCTCCATCTCATTGTCATGCACAAAGGTGTAAGCTTCTATAGTTTCTGGAGACTGAGAAATTGACCAGTAAAACAGAAAGCAGAAAGAAGGGGAAACAATGAAGAAATCAATCAGTGTACAACACTTGCATCCTTCTCACCACTTGGGTATAAATGCCCCACCCCTTTTCGCACCAGTGGTTTCACTTCCATCAACAGACACTGTCGGAATCTTTAACTGAATGTCCCAGGGCATTGATCTTCCCAATTCTTCCTTAGGGAGGGTATTCAGAAGTTGCAGTTCTCCAGCCAGGAGACATTTCCTGTTATCATTTCAACTCTTGATACTTTAGAATACACATGTCTAGTTAAGTAAATTTTATGACATTCTGTTGAATGAGGTTTCTGTCTTGCCCAGTTCCCACAGTCGTTAGGTCCCAAAGAAATCATACAGAGTTCTACATTAGTTATAAACTGATTGGCTTAGGATCTCAGGCTTCTTATTAACTCTTACAACTTATATTAGCCCATTATTCTTGTCTGTGTTAGCCACATGGCTCAGTACNAGAATTCTCCTGTTCTCATTGACCTGCCTCTGCTTCCTGTCTGGTTGTCCTGCCCATACTTCTTGCCTGGCTACTGGCCAATCAGCATTTATTTAAAATATAATTGACAGAATACAGACAATTTTCCAACAACATTCTACTTCCTTAATTTTACATTGTGTTAATTTTTATAACAACTGTGCTAAATCTCTTTAAAACTAAAAATTCATGGATTTATATATGTGAAAGTTTGGTATGTTTTAATATATCTTGAGCACCATTAATTTTATGGTCAATTCGTTGCACTTTGTGCCAGTGTAAGTTTTTTCAGCAAGTGACTATTACTGTTTTATTTTTTCAAATTTTTTATTTTGAAAAATGTTAACACATTCTAAATCTTTCTTATGTGACCCTGCAATCTTAATCATACTTTTTTTCTGTGACAATAAATACTACTTGTAAGTAATGAAAGGAACAAAGAAATCCATAAAATAGCATGGATGAATTAAAAAAAAGGGTGGGCCAGAACATATGAAATTTATGACTCATACTGTATGATTTGTTAGTGGGGAATTCCAGAAATGGAAAACCTAATCAATAATGGCAGAACAAAAGCCACATCAAATGATTCCCCGAGACAGACATGGCAGAGAGGGAAAAGCAGAGATGGGCTGCAAAGGACAGGAAGAAACTTTTTAGGGTGAGGAAAATATTTCATATTCAGTAATGGTTATTCAGTCGTAGTTGTCATCCAGCCCCATCAAGCAGTACCACTAAAATGAAGGTGTGTAATTGGGGGCAAGTTATTGACTAACTAAAGTCTGTTTCATGAAGACAATCAAGGCATTCTCTAAAAACGTCTGCTCTGGACAATGATGTATTCTCTACACAGTCCCTCAGAATTCATTATTGAAAAGGGACAAGTCAGAGACATTTGTACATGTTGTCCTATCGCTCCTGGTGATGTTGTGTTTTCTGTCCCTTTGAGCTGACTCTGCTTGTTATTACTATCAAGGTAATGAACTTTTGATTTATCACTGAGACTTTCCTCATGCCCAATCCAGTTAATAGGTGGAGTGTGTGACAATTAGTAAGGTTGTCTCTCTAGATGGTGCCCAGCTGCTGTCCTCTGAGTTGCATAGAGGCATGATGTGTTGTGTTGCTATCACAGACTCATCTAGAGACAGATCACTGTTTATCACAAGCTCACAACTAGGTTTGAGGCTTCAGTGTGCTGTGGGCTTGCTTACCTGGAGGCCATGACTTCCCTCTGCCCTCCAGCTTGCCTTACAGAAGGGGCATTTCCCCACCCCCAACCAAGAAACTATTGACTGAAGCTGTTTGGCTACTTCTAACTGGAAGGTTGCCCATCTTTGTTCTTTGGAATCCGGAAGTACTTCTTTCTTTGTTTGATTCCAACTTTCGTTCAGCAGGTCATAGAGAGGCAGGTTCTAACCCATGGCTTTACCCAGAAGTCTCCGCAGTGGACTGAAGAAAATGTGACATTTTGTCTGTGTTTCTTTTATGAAAGTTTTGTGATTCCTTTTTCCTGGTGATGGCACTGTAGTGCCCAGGATTTCTCTCCTCTACTTTTGGGGAAATTGTCCACAGCATGCCGCATGTCCTGATCACCAGTTCCTTTCAGCTTCAGGAGCAGGGTGAGGCATCTCTATACACCCATCAGACACCACATTTCCAATCTCATACTTGACCTCCCAAGTTCTCTCTAATGTCTTTCACTTTCATTTACCCTCCACGTGCAAGTGACCTTGAGTGTTTGCAGCCTCAGGCATCACTGATCAAGCCACTTATCTATAAAATATAGGGATAGAATAATGATTAAGGTCACTTTCACCCCTCATGGGGTATGGAACACAGAGCTCTGATGGTCAAGGGTAGCGTTTACATTCTTTGACTTATCCCTTTGCTCATTTATGGGGTTTGACTGAGGCTCTCAGGATGGTTCCCAATATACAGTTGGGTTCCAATATAATTCAGGTTTCACAAACATCCTCTTTATGTGTGCTTATGTGTGGAGTACAATGGATGCTTTGTGAGGACCATCCTGAGTACACACACAGGATTAACTGTGTTATGTAGTCCTTCCCAGTCTGCTCACTGGTATATATTTTATAGTCTATTTTTATAAAATATATTTTAGGTCATATGTGATTGCCTTATGGAAGTGGAAATGAGTTTTAAATTATTTATTTTAAGCTATGTCACACCTAGTCCTTGAATCCAAGGTGGATAGGACCCAGTATGAGGGCTGGCTAGATTGAGGATTGACCCATGAGAGCAGGGTTACATTGTGTTGCTACTTAAAGAAAGCTTTTATATAGGCCTGCTATGCCAGAAGAGGATAGAACCAGCCAAGCACTGATGCTGTTCATCTCTGGACTGGGAGGAACCCCTGCATTACTAAGATCAACAGCTAAGCTATCTTTTCCTCTTATTCTAAACTTGCTAGTCTGGGTTCCACATAATCTAGATTCTGGTGCCTAGCAACTCTTTCATCCACTGATCACAGAGTCTGGGAACTAGGCTTCTCAACCTGACTTCTCTAGTTCTGAAAAGTCCAAGAATAAGAATATAGAAATGTAGTTTCCAAAAAATAAGAATGTAGAAATAAAGAAATATAAAGTTATAAGCCTAGAAAATTAGAATAGACTGTTATCAGCTTTTTCAACAGTTTAAGTATTAACTATTAACAGTGGATTACTTTGCTTTATAATCCATAGCTTCATCTGCAAGATTGAAGTGGCCCTCTGCAAACTGAGAGTCAGCTTTTAGATACCCCCCAGCCACTTATGACCAGCAATTGATGGGAGCTGAGTTAACTTTTAAATTATGGGGTGTACCTGACTTTTTGGGTGGGCATTATCCCATACCCTTCCCTGCTACACGAAACTGGCACTATCAGGGGAGTGCAGAGCTTTGGTAAACACCATCAGAAAGTGCCAGAAAGAAACATGGGCTAAATACAAATGCTAGTTTAAGTGCAAAACCCTGTTAATAAAAATTGTAAAAAAAAAGACAATTTGTATCTGAGTTTTATTTTGAGATTGTAAAAATTCTTTTGTTCATCCCTAATGCTTGCTTCTTGCTATAAAAAGCCCATTGCCACAGCCTTACAAATCCATCTCTAGCTGTGGTCTCAGCTAGTTGATAAGCTTTTTGTGCCCCATGGAGATTTATTTTTTTAATTTTTAAATTTTTTTCCTGGAATAAAGTTTGCTTCTGATTTAATAGACTTTGGTGGTCTGTCCCTAACTTTGTGCAACCCCCGTGGATCCAACATTTTATCTCAGCATCTCAGAGACCTAAGTCACAATGGAATGAGCATGATTTAGAGCATTTTGTATCTGACCAGATGTTGTATACTTATCACCCGACTTTTCACAAGGAAAGTTAGTTTATACAGAGCATCAGGCAATTGTTTTCCTGTCTGGCAAGACTTGCAGTCTTAAGAACTGAGAGCAGCTCTTGAGTTTTCAGAAAGGTAAGGTTGCCTCTGCCTTTGGCTTTCCTTTAAATTCTCCATGGGCTACTAGAACGTGTGTGCCTGCAGTCAATTCATTAGAAAGACTACTATCTTATCAAAAAATTATAACAGTTTTAAAGGTGAGAAATGAGGTTTGAAGAGTGGCTTTTGGTGGCCCTATGAGGTAGGGAAAGTCACCCAGGTTTTCTCTGCAAATGATCTGCAGAAGCACAGATGCTCAGGATGACTCAGCTGATGCTCCTAGCCTTTGGTTCTAGTAGGTGCTTGTGCAGTGGTTCAGGAAGCACCGTCAGATTAGAAGGACCCATCTCTCCCTCTCGCTAGGTGTTCCCAGCAGAACAGTTGCTGGATGCCAGCCTGTCATAGCAGAGATGTAATGTAACTGGCAGATCTAAGGGGAAAACCTCTAACCCAAGCAAAGAGAACACAACTGCTTAAATAGAGAGGAAGTCAAGGGCTGTGTACTTTTACCACTAATAAGGCCTTTGAATAGCCCCATGCTACAGATATTTTTCTGAGACCTGAGCTGGCTCCAGTGTTTCACATATACCATATATATGTCACTTGTATATATTAACACAATATGGAAGATGAAACAGCAGTATATTTTTGTTGCAAAAGTTATCATACCTCTCAATGATGACAGATTTTTTTCTGTAATTGTCATCATTAGACTTTAAGTAACACTAACTTGTGCTTTACGGAGTGTACATTGTTAGGGCGTTCCATGTTTTGCCATTGCTGGTACTGGGGGCAAAGCAACTGACTTCTGCCCACTAATCTTTATCCTTAGCGTACTGTGCACTTGTTGCTTCAGAAGCAGGTGCAGTTTCTCTGTGTGCCTGGGGAGGCTGCAGAGGACATGGGTTAGCGTGAAGGACACTTGGCTTCTGGAGAGTAACTGACAAGTGTGTACACCTGCGGTGTGTGTGTGTGTGTGTGTGTGTGTGTGTGTGTGATTTGTATATGTATGAACACTTCTCTTTGTACATGTGTGAGAGAGACTGAGTGAGTACATGTGTGTGAGAATATGAAGGGCAGAGGTCAGGTATTTTTATTGATTATCTCCACCATTTTTCTTTTCTTTTTTTGAAACAAGGTCTTTAATTTTACCTGGAGTTCACCAGTTTGCCTAAGCTAGTTGAACAGTGAGCCTCCTGGGCCCACTTGTGTCTGCTCCGCCTAGTGCTAGGATGATCACCACATACTGACATGTCCAGCTTTTTCCATAGGTGCCGAGAATCCAAACTCAGATCCTCATTCTTCTGTGCCAATCACATTGCTCACTATTTGTTCTCTCCATCTCCCCATGTCTGCCTCTGAAAGCCTGCAGCCACCTCTGCAGAGCACATGGATTACTGTTAACCCTTGTTGGGTAGAGGCAATGATTGTTGGCCTGTTTGTCCCTGCAGAGACAGAGCACTTTAGAGGCAATTCTGACCTCTGAAGCTGCCCTGTCTCGTCTTCCTGCCTTGCCTGATCCCTTGCTTGATCATATGAGCATTGCCTCTCATCCTTCCCAGCTGCCTCCTGTCTTTTGGCATTAACCTCCTTTCCAGTGTCTGAACATAATTTAGACAATATTATCCTCTGAATAGAGTATGAAAGACACAGCCTATTTGCCTGAATACTGTTAGCGTTTTTCTGAAGATCTCATACAAGTAAATACAGAGCTGTGCCATGGAGGGTGTGGGCTTTTTATCAGGTGATCTTAAGGCTTCTAACTTGACAGCCACATCTCTGTGGCCTGGGTAAAGCAGAAAAAACACAGGCAGAAGGAGCACCAGGTCAGGGTCCTTTGTAATAAGTCCTACGTGAAGCTACAGGTTGGGATCCTGTGATCTCCAGGGTGCTCCTCATTAATGCAAATACTCCCTTGACATTGTTTCTGTTGGTACTGTTATCATGGCATCCTGTCTCAAAGACGTAACAATGCATAAAACTCTTTTCCTTTTGCCCACTATTGCCATTTGAACGTGAAATATCTCCCATGGGCTCATGGGCTTCAACAGTTGTCCATCCAAGTAGGAGATACTGCTGGGGAAGGCCAAGGGACATTGGACATAGAGGGTAGAAAGTCAATGGAAAAAGTGGGTCTTGGGTGGGGTGGGCAGGATTTGAGTCTTTTTAACCTACTTCCTATTCCTGTTTTCTCTCTCTTCTTCTTGACTATGGATACTGTTATACTTTTTTTTTTACTATCTACAGTGGCTGCCCCTTAAGCAATGACAAGGGCATCAGCCTAAGGGGATTCTGTTCCCTCAGGGACCAACTCTTAATTGATAGTAAAATTATCCATCTATCAAATATGCTACTATTGTTATGCATATTATTTATAGACTAGGACAGTGTAAACATTTTTAGGGCAAAGCGGGGTCAGGAATGGGAAGGCTTTCAGAAACCAGCACTAGAGATACCCGTGTGCTGACAACCTCCAGCTTTGCTTACTCATCTCAATTTAGATGTAAGGATGTGATCTCTTTCAAAACTCTAAGCTTTGATCACTACCAGACAGATTCACCACTTTTATATTTCCTATTTGGGATGTATTTTACTTTCTTTAAAAATAAGCCCAAGATCTCACTCTCTGGGGTCCTTGTGATCTTTGTCCAAAGGATTCAGGTGATTCACACAAAGGAAAACGTAGAAGATAGAGGTTATCATCAAGTGAGCACATTTTTAAGGGATAAGAATGGACAATAGCCAAAGAGAACATTGACTATCTGCATTTTAGGCCAGCTTTATACTATTTCTAATGTATCTAGGACATTTTAACTTTACCAAGGAAAATTATTTTCTATCCAGGTAATTGATAGGACATTTGGATTGCTTTTTCAGAGGAGGGCGATGGTGTGTCCTCATTCAGTATCAGCAAGCCTGCCCTGGGATCCAGGTTACAGTAATTACCAATTAACGACCTTCTGAGGCAATTAGGATGTCATGTCTTCCTAGGGCCAGAGATAACTCAGGTTTTACCCTCTGGCCAGTCATTAAAGTACTGCAGCCTCAGGCCCTGCTTTTATAATCTGCTGATTACATGGGAAGGGCCCAGCCCTAATGTCTTCAATTTCTAATACTTGACTAGCTATGATTCTAGTTTCATAGTCAGAGAGTTATAGGATAGTTTAGGGATCATGAAGAGCAGAACAAAACATTGATTGCACATTGGAACCCTCTCAGAGTATAACAACAAAATGAAAACGTTGGTGCCCGCTTAGAAATTGCAGGCGAACCATAGACTCGGGAAGTCTGCTTCAGTAGCCTGGGTATAGCTCCAGAGCACAGGTGATTCTGCTTTTAGCCAACTTTGAGACAACTAAAGTCTCTACAACTCAGAGAAAACGTCTCATGGAACTGTGTAGTGATGAAGAATGTTGTGGTTAAATCTGGTGCTATTTCCACACAAAGATCCATTGGTTTAGGAAAACCTTTAAAAGAAAATTCAGTGATCTTACATAATGTATCACAAAGTTTCAAAATAAGTTGGCTATTGTGTGCAAGATGCAAAGACCATGAACTTTTTTACTTGAAGGGAGAGGGCATGGAACCAGCAGTTACAAGGAGAGAGGGACTGGCCAGATACACTGCCTGCAGGAAGGAGTCATGTAGAGTCAAGTGGGTTGAGTCACTCCAGTTCTTCTTTTTTGAAATTAAAATAAGTTCTCTGCACTAATTGGTGTTTATCATTTGCTATGCATGTATCCAAAATGCACGAGTTAGAAAAGCAATTAGGTCTATTTAGAACATGATAAAAAAAAAAAACAGCAATCACAAAGACTGACAAACCACCAAAAAAGCAAGTATCTTATGTGGCAGAGTTGCAACGTGCTAATGATTTCAAAATTAGGTCCCTTTCATTCTATGGCACAGAAGGCTATCCTCGAAGGATATAAAGAGTGAGCTGGCTAAGGAATGACATGAGATGATGTGTATGGTCTACCTGAACACAAGCAGGGTGAAGAGAGCAGAAGAGAGCTGGAGGATGGGGAAGTGAAACCTTTTGTCCAGCTCTGCCCAGTTCCATAAGGTTACGGGAAGAATTCAGCTGTGGCGACAGACTGATGTGAAGCCAGTCAGCCCACCATACATGCCAAGCCTGAACTGTAGCCATAAATAATGATGACTTTATTTTCCCCCATTCCTAATTAGAAACAACAATATACAAGGAAACAGAAGTTACTTAATGTGTAATTATTCAGTCAGCAATTTTAAAATCATAAATATGGATTTCTCAGAGGTAGCTCACATACTCAAGTCATCTGAAATAGAGTACCATATGCAAATGTGATTAACACATCCGTACACCAAACTGCTCTGAGATTTTTCTTAACATCAGATGGTTGTTGCAGGCAGGTGTAGGTCATTAGTGGTGATAAGTGAAGGCCTGATTCTAGCCCTGCTTCTGGATGCTGAAATCTTAGAGTTAGTCAGCAGCATCTATCTGAGAACTCCCAAAGCCACGGCCCTGAATAAATGGCACTCCACTTGGGGACAGAGAGGTCAAACCAGCTTGCCAAAGAGAAGGTGACACAGAAACACATCCCGTAGCAGTGTGGAGGCTGTTCTGGACCAGCCAGACCCAGGTCATCCTGGCAAACTCTTATCTCTTCCAGCCTGGATGCTCTGTGACTTGCTCTCCCCAGAAAGCTCACTGGCACACTGACATCCCAAAGTTGAAGTGTACAAACAGAAATCATGATTTATGTGGTCTCATTCTCTCATGAGCCTGTTCCTACATCAACATTTATTATCTTGGGAAATAACACCAAGGCAGAAACGTGTAGGAGCTTAAGCCAGAATCCGCACTGTAAAAATGTGAGAGTCATTTTGACACTTTCTTTTCCTTTTCCTTCCTCCTTACTTAAATAATTCCTGTCATTTCTATCTATAAGCTTCGTCCAAGTCTTCTGGGTCCCCTCTCGTTAGAGCTACTGTCTGCATCTACACATTCTAATTGTCCCTTTGCCTCTCTCTGGTTCTCTCCTGTATCCTTCTAACTCATTCTCTCTATAAAATCCAGAGTGACCTTTAAATATATGCATGATTTGAGTAACCCACTATATACATTATGTAATATGTGGTGCCATTTCATTTTCTGCTTAAGACTTGTGAGTAGCTCCCTATTGTATTTTGTAGGAAACACCAAATCCTACATCACACCTTGTAAATGGGATTCAGTGTGGCATAGTTCTTCTTGTCCCTGCCACTTTCTCACCTCTGCTGGCTGCTTCCAGTTTCAGTGGCCTCTCTGAGCTTAAAAAATGCTGGTTTGTTTTGCTCCCGAGTGACCTTGACATTTACTGTCCTCCTCACCAGAAATGTGCCTTCCCCAGACTCTCCCCTCACCTTTCCCTCATGCCCAGAGCTTTCATTGCAAGCCTCTCTGCAGGCTGCTCCCATAGACCAGCTAAATCAGGGCTAGTTCTGGTCCTTCATGTCACCTTCCACAGATGACAGCTATTTGTCTTCATTTGTTTCCTGTTCTTTGGGTCTCATCATGGTGACTGTTGACAAAAGACGTGAAAGAGCCTTGTCTGTGGGTCTAAATTTCATAATATTGACAAAGGGTTTAGCTCTGTAAGCATGCCGTGCCAGCACTGGTTATGCCTAAGCCCACAGAACTGCAACAGTGACCGTTACCAGACTAGGGACTTTGCAGGTCAAGGTTTTCATGACAAGTCATAGACAAACCCAAACTTCTCATAGCTGCTTGTTAGTCTTGGTGAAGGGATAAATACAGCAATAGCCCTAGAGCTAATGTTTGTGGAAACTCAGTATGAATTCCTTTTTATTTCTCACAAGAATGTGTGAAGGGAGCAGACAAAAGCACCTTGACTTGAGTACTGCCATTTTGACTTCAGATGCCATTTTACCTGTAGGGTGAAAGTTCAGGTTCCCAAGCCCTAGAGGAGCTGGGAAACTTTCAATAGCTGACCCATCTCCTCCCTAAACCATAGAAATAATCATTTTGTATCTTTACTTCTCTAGAAACATTATGGCTGTTTATAATTACAGAAAGAACAAATGAATCTGATTGGTTGGACGGAAAAGCTTGCTTTGTATTCAATTGACAATGATGAAACATTCAAGAAAGCCCCTAATCTCTAAGTTCCAATTGGTGAAAAATTGTAACTGTAACTTGGCAACAAATGTTTGTGATTTTTGTGCTTTAAATACTTGCTTCAGCTGACGTTCAGGGTCACAGTGCAGCTCCCGAGTCCGTTCTATGGCCCTAATAGATTGCTCCCCCCCCCCTTTTGTGCTGCCCTACATTAAATCTTGCTTTCACCTCTTGTGTCCGCTTGAGTTGACTTGGAGTCTCGGACCATGACATGTGTGTGTTACTCATGGAGCCACCATGGATCTGGAGTCTTCTTCCAGACCCCTCTCCCCGCTCAGGTGCAGGCACGAGGAGGAAAGCCGACCCTCTGTCCAGGGCTATCCCCTGGACCTGAAAACCAGATGAAGCAACAATATGCTAAATGAAGGCGTTAAGCGCGTTTGTTTCCTGAATGAGTGACAGAGTCAGTGTTAAACTGGGAGCTGCTAGGCCCATCAGCAGCATTACCTAACCCAGTGTGGCCTGTGACATCATTTATTGACAAGAATGCAGCTATGACACTCATTGTTGCTATTGTGACATTTATTTTTATTTTTGTTTTCATTTATTCTTGGGTGACTTTATATATAAATAAAATGTCTACCTTTAACTCCCCTCAATGCCCTTCAGGGACCACTAACCCCATTCCCAACTACTTCATAACTCTTCCTCCTCCTCTTTCGGCTCCCCCTTTCTTCTGACACATTGGGTACAATGAGTGTTGCCCTCTGTGCATGACTATAGAACACCATCCACTGGCGCTTAAGCCACCTTTCTAAAGTCACACCACTGAGGGATACTGACTTTCCCTCCACCAGTGACCATCAACTGCCATAGCTTCTCAGCTAGGAGTGGGGTCTCATGTAAGCTCCTTATATCTCCATAGTATTAATGGGTCCAAGACATTCAGTGGGAAGGATGATTCCAGGTCAGTACAGCCTGGTTTCTCTAAGTTTTGTGATCAATTTGTGTGGTATTTCAAGCAGTAAGGTCTTACTGTCATGTTTAGGTGGGTGACTAAGAAAAACAGAAACAGCTTATGTTGTTCTGAGGGTCTCTGGGATTCCCCAACCAACAACTTGGCATAGGGTATCCCCCGTCACATGCCAGGTTTTTATGTTTGGTAGACTATGGCTTCTAGGAGGACTATTTCTTGTGCACTTGCTAACCTGGAGATTACTAGAATGTCTTTATAGAAGCCACACTTGACTGGGTTTTCTTTCTAACCTTTGCATAGATTTGAGACTTTTTAAAGTGTCCTAGTTCTTCTCAAATGTTATGGATGCAAAACTTTAAAAGAGAAACATACAAGAGAACCATAGCTATCTCTACTAATGACCAGGCAGAAGGAGGTTCAAATAGGGGAATGCAGGCGCTCAGTAAGCGAAGAGATAGAAAGAGAGGGATAAAGAAAAGGTGGGATCCATAAAGAGAGGCAGTAAAGGAGGATGAGAAAGAAAGAGGTGATTAAGGTTGGGGAGGAGTGAGGAAGCAGGGAGAGAATGATACTTCCCTCCAGGGTACCTGATGTCTTCCTTTAAGAGCTGAAGCACATAAACTCAGTTACAGTATATATCTATCTGATCTTGAGAAATTCACACTGCCTACACATATAAGGGTGACTTTAGGAATTCATTAGCACTCTGGAAACACACAGAGAAGACTAGATGTTGGAACAGCTCTCTGTTCTCCCTGTGCCCACATCTATACCCCACAGTTCTTAGTTTCTTTATACCCCAAGTGACATGGTTTCTGGTGAAAAGGTGTTCGTTTGTTTGATGGATTTTCCCTTGGATCCTAGTGTTTATTTGTAGTTTTAGTTTCAGCAAAGATTGTAATGTTCCTGTTCCTTCCTTTCCTGAGTTATTAAACATCCAGGAGCAGGACCTCTCAATTACAGAGCACTGGCACATCTCACAGCTCCTTGACTCCACCAGCCTGTGGAGTTGCTGTGCAGGGTCCCTCCCTATAGTTCCCTAGGCAGAGGTTGCACCATAGGCCATTCCTCTGAAGGTCCAGACTGATGAAAACGATAGTCTCCTAGTGTCTGGGACATAGTGTTTTGTCCTGATTAAAGCTTACTGTGAGACTGTTAGTGCCTGGAGTTCATTACCTGTTCCTTTCTTAACAAGCTGTTCCATAAGAATTGTGATGACGTGAAAGAGAAATTTCCCACAGAATCTTGGGCATTTGAACGCCTGGTCCCTAGCTGATGGAAGCTTAGGAGGTGTGGCCTTTTTTTTTTTTTGAAGGAAATGGAGACAGCTTTGAGAATTTAAGGACTCTTCCATTTTGAGTTTGCTCTCTCTGTATCACATCATGTTTGTGGTTTGAGATGTGGTTTGTCAACCTCCTGCTTCAGCAACCATGCCTGCCTGCTTGCTGCCATGCTTTCCCTCCTAGGTGAATAGAGAATCTGCTGTGAGATTGTGTCTTCCATAAAAGTTAGACACTCTCCACATGAAGTCTCCCAATAGGGCTCCCTAAACATGAGCCAAACAGGGGCAACACCAGTGGCCATGCTAAAGTAAGAAGAGGCAGGTTCATGAGGCCTCGACCCTGGACAAAGAACTATAGGCTGTAGTGAAAGGGGAGCAGGCCTGCATTTCATCTAGCCCAGCTCCTGCACGGCTAGCTTATGCCCCAAAATAACAGCACACAATTGTATTCATTTCAGCACTTCCTGGCCCATTATATCTAGCCTCTTCTTGGCTAACTCTCATATCTTG
>LOEQ01007727.1:0-15697 GCA_001685075.1 Bramus lutescens | reverse complement strand
AATGAATACAATTTGTGTGTTGTTATTTTGGGGTATAAGCTAGTTGTGCAGGAGCTAGGCTGGATGAAAAGCAGGCCTGCTCCCCCTTCACTACAATAGGCAACTAAGCGATGCTGAGAGCACGATAATAGTCTTCTCCAGGGGAAAGCATAAGCCTATGGAAACAGCAGGCCAAATAAAGTTCCTATGTAATTATCTTTATCATGCTGTGTTAGCACAGCAATAGAAAAGTAACCAAATCAAGCCTGAATTACAGCACTGAGTAATGGAAGCCTCTTCGGGTGAGGGAGACTAACTCTTTGCATCAACAGTAGCTTCCTTTAGGATCATGGAATAACATACTTCATGTAAAATTATTTTTGATATTTTTAAATGATTTTACAGTCACAGGAAGTGACAAAATCAATAAATACCCATTTGATACCCCTTTCAAAGTTTATATATTATGTAACTATATAATGTATCAGAACCAGGATATTGAAACTATACAAATTTGAGCACATAGTTCCTTGTGAGTCTTTCCTTCTGGGATGAGTCATGTATTTGTATGACCACCCCAGTCCATGTTTTGTCATCACAAGGGATTTGTTTAATTCCATTAAAATTATCTTTCAGGCCCTAATCTAGAATTTTTCATCAATGTTTGTGATGGTTAGTTTTAATCGTCAGTCTGACACAATCTACAGTAATCTGGGAGGTGACTCTATGAAGGAAGGGTGTCTGGATCTGTTTGGTCTGTGTGCATTTCTGTTGGGGGTTGTCTTGATTACATTACTTGAGGTAGGAAAACTCACCCACTCTGGGTGGCACCATTCCCTAGGCAGGAGATTCTGAACTCTATAAGTGGAGAAGGTGAGCTTAGCATAGATGTCCATGTATTAACTTACTGTCTGAGCTCTTGAATATGGATAGAATGTGACTGGTTGCTTCAAGTTCCCGCTATCTTTACTTCTTTCACTGATGATCAAGAATCTGGAATTGTGAGACAAATAAGCCTCTTCTCCCCTGCATGGCTTTTGTCAGGGTATAATATCAGAAGCACATGTTTGATTTTGTAATTACAGGGCTGTTACAGAAATGGAATCATAATGTGTGTCCTTGAGAGACCAACTTCTAGTCCCTGAGCAATGTCCGTGAGTGCTATCAATGTGACAATGTATTTCACTCTGTTCCTTTCACTTCTTAGCAGGATTTCATGATATAAATGTACCATAAACATAATTTATTTAACCACTTACATTTTGCACAGACTTTGGTTGTCTTCTGTAATGTAAGTGAACATGAGTGAGCTTTGTGCATGTGTAATTTCCTTTTTTTAACTTACAAACTATTTCCCCAAACACTATGCCGTTTTCCCACCAGAAGCATAGGAAATTCAGCTTGGTCACATCCACAGCAACCCTTGTTTCGCTTATGTAACAGGTTAGTTGTCTTACTTGCTAACACTCTTCTGATGCCTAGTTTCAGTTTATGCTTTTAGTCTTAGCTCTTCAGTGACCTCCTTCTTCATATCTATTCTTCAATTAGAAAATTGAGTGGCTTCTACTTTTTTGGTTGATAATTTTGATTTTTATTTATTTTTACCAGTTTTTACACAGTACTGTGAATGGAACCCAGGGCCTCATGCATATTGTCTAAAAAGTCTACACCTGAGCTACATCCCCAGATCCTGTGCTCTGTTTTGAGAGCTCTTTTGCTATTTTTAAACATTATTACTCTTACTGCTACTGCTATCACTACTATTACTATGTGTGCATGTGTCTGTGAATGCCTACATGCATGGCGTGTGTGAGCTTGTATGCTACTATGTACCTGTGGTACTCAGCCTTTATAAATTTGGAAAGTCTGTTCTCCCACCTCCATCCAGGCTTAGGAGGTTGAACTCACATCACTAGGCTTAGAAATACTTCTGCTCTTTTCCAGTTTTAGAATTTAGCACTTTCTTGTGTATTTGGGTGTGGAGGCCAGAGGCTGATGTTGAGTGTCTTCTATCACTCTGCATTTCATTTCTGAGGTATGGTATTTCAGTAAAGCTGTACCTTTGTTGATGACAACACTGTCAGGCTAATCAGTTCCAGAGACATCTGTGTATTCCCCCGGCCCCCATCAATGCTGTGGTTACAGTTTCAGTGCCCAGATTTTGTGTTGGATCTGAGGATCCAGTCGTAGCCCCCATGCTGTGTGCTTTCTCACTGGATTTAAGGCCTACTCCACATGGGTCTATTTCACATCTTTGATGTAAACCTGATCAAACATCTGTTGCTGGAAGGTCATAGGCCCTGGGGTAGAATCTGCTATTGCTTTATTGATAAGTGACCACATTATCAAATTGCCTTCCAAATGTCTGTTCTTATGCTCATAGACCTTGGCTGCTTTCAATCTCGGTTAGAGAAGCTTCCTTTGCCATGGGCAGTAGTCAATGGAGAAATGCATAACTGATCTAAGTGGTGAGAATAAGAGCCTGAGTGCTCAGCTCAGAATGGTACAGGAGATAGAGGACAGAGCAAGAGGAATGGTACAGGAGATAGAGGAGAGAGCGAGAGGAATGGTACAGGAGATAGAGGAGAGAGCAAGAGGAATGGTACAGGAGATAGAGGAGAGAGCGAGAGGAATGGTAGAGAGTGAGAGGAATGGTACAGGAGATAGAGGAGAGAGCAAGATGAATGGTACAGGAAGTAGGGGAGAGAGCAAGAGGAATGGTAGAGAGCAAGATGAATGGTACAGGAAGTAGAGGACAGAGCGAGATGAATGGTACAGGAGATAGAGGAGAGAGCGAGAGTGTAGGAGCCTGGGGAGAGTTGCTGGGGGGGTCTGTGTGGACACAACATTGCTACTGTGAACTCACAGACGTTATTGTCACAACAATAGCATTAGATTAAGTTAAACAAAACCCTAATAGATCTGGGATAGATGATTGCCAGGCCCCAAAATTATGGAAAAACTATTGGCAGTTGATAGTTGCTAGGGGAGGAAGAATCATTCTTTTCTTAGGATGTGGCTATTGGTAGTTTTCCCATATTCCAGTGATGTCCCCATACCCATTCCCATATGGATAGCACTAAATGACCCTAAAAGCTATCCAATAATGTAATTGTTTAAAATTTCCTTTAAAAAAATCAAAAAAGACCTGAAATTGGGTGGAGGAGGTATTTAGGGAGGTGTGAGGGCGTTATAGGGAAAAATTAATGATAGAAAACATGTTTGATTGTATTCAATGTATAAAACTCTCAAAAATAAATAAAACTTAAGAATGAAAGCAACTGGCCACCCCAGTCATAACAGTTGCATGCCACACCAGTCAGAAGAAAAGAAACCCCCTGCTGTGACAAAGCCCAAACTAACTGCCAGAAGACCAGATCCTAACTTGGATAGAGAAGCTCTACTAGACCAGAGGTCATGCCCGCTGCCAGAACGCCAGGACATAAACACTAGAAGACCAAAGAGGAAACAGAAACCAAGGAATAAACACCCATCCAACAAAGACAAGCTTAGAAATCAGGACCTAGACCTATAATCATTCCAAACCCATCTGCCTAAACATCAGTGTAAGACTATAAATAGCAACAGCCAGGGAACTAGGGTATCACCACAGTCCATCTATCCTATAGCAGTGAAATCTGAATATTCTAACATAGCTGCAGCACACAGAAATGAGCTTAAAATTAACTTTATGAAGATGATAGAGGTCCTTAAAGAAGAAATGAAAAACTCCTTTAAAGAAATTGATGAACACTTGGGAGGCAGAAGCAGGCAGATCTCAGTGAGTTTGAGGCCAGCCTGGTCTACAAAGTGAGTTCCAAGACAGCCGGGACTGTAACACAGAGAAACCCTGTCTCAAACCCCCACCCCCAAAAGAAAGTAGCTGAGGAAAAGACAAACCAAAAATTAAAGAAAAAATCAATAAATCCTTTTAGAATGCCAAGGAAGTCAAGAAAAAGCAAACAAACAGGTGAAGAAAAGTGTGCAAGACCTGAAAATCGAAATAGAAGCAATAAAGAAAATCAAACTGAGGTAATTATGGAAATGAAATATCTGAGTAAGTGAACAGGAACTATGGACACAAGCATCACTAACAGAATAGAAGAGATAGGAGACAGAATCTCAGGAGTTGGAGATACAATAGAGGAAATAGAAAATGTGAAATTTGCAGAATTCCTAACATAAAACAGCTAGGAAATCTGAGACACTATGAAAAAATAAATTGAGAATAATAGGAATAGAAGAAGGAAAAGAATCCCAGCTCAAAGGTCCAGAAAATACATTTAACAAAATTATAAAAGAAAATTTTACTAACTTAAAGAAGAACATACCTGTAAAGATACAAGAAGCTTACAGAACACCAAATAGATTGGACTGGAAAAGAAAGTCTTCGTTCCACATAATAATCAAAACACTAAACATACAGAACAAAGAAAGAATATTAAAAGCTTCAAGAGAAAAAGGCCAAGCAACATAAAAGGCAGACCTATTACAATTGTACCCAAATACTCAACTGAGACTCTAAAAGCTGAATGGCCTGGGAAAATGTCTTGCAGACTCTAAGAGACATAGACAGAGAAAATAAGACATTTCATACAAAGTCAAATTTAAACAATATCTATTCACAAATCCAACCTCATAGAAGGTAATAGAAGAAAACTCCACTAGAATGTTAACTGCACCCATAAAAACACAGGTAATAGATAATCTAACATGAAAAATAAAAACCAACAACCCCAAAGAAAACACACACACACACACACACAACCACCAACACCAATAATAAAATAACAAATGTTAATGATCCTTAGTTATTAATATCTGTCAATTTCAATGGACTCAGTGAATCAATAATATGACACAGCCTAACAGAATGATATGAAAACAGGATTCATCCTTCTGTTGCATACAAGAAACAGACCTCAATATTAAAGCATCAAAGATAAACATTACCTTAGAGACAAAGGTTGGAGAAAAGACTTCTAAGCAAAAGAACCTAGGAAGCATACTGGTGTAGCTATTATAATATCTACCAAACTAGACTTCAAACAAAAATTAGTCAAAAGTAATGGATAAAGTCATTTCATACTCATCAAAGGAAAATTTCATCAAGATGACATTTCAGTTCTTAACATATTTGCTCCAAATGCAGGGGAAAGAAACATTACTAAAGTTTAAATCACACATTGAACTTCACACATTAATTTTGGGAAACTTCAATACACCACTCTCACCAATGGATAAGTCACCCACACAAACACTAAACTGAGAAATAATGGAGCTAACAGACATTATGAATCAAATGAACCTAACAGATGTCTACAGAACATGTCACCCTAACACAAAAGAATATACCTTTTTCTCAGCATCCCAAGGAACGTTCTCCAAAACTGAACACCTACTCAGTCACAAAGCAAGTTTCAACAGATACAGGAAAATTGGGGAAAAAAACCCAACAACAACCCTGTATCTTATCAGACCACCACAGATTAAAGCTATATTTCAACAACATCAGAAGCAACATAAAGCCCATGAATTCATGGAAACTGAGCAACTTTTTACTGAATTATCACTGGACTAAGGCAGAAATAAGAAAGAAATTAAATACTTCCTAGCATTCAATAAAAATGGATGCGCTTACCTGAGCTAATGGGAGCTCACTCTCTCTGGACAGTGGGGGAACTAGTATAGGACCAAACTAGGCCCTCTGAATGTGGGTGATAGTTGTACGGCTGGGACTGTTTGAGGGGTCACTGACAGTGAAACCAGGATTTATCCCTACCACTTGAAGTGGCTTTTNTACAGCCTATTCTCTTTGGAAGGCTACCTTGCTAAGCCTAGATATAGCGGGAGGGACTTGGTCCTGCCTAAAGTAATCTGTTAGATTTTGTTGAGTCACCATGGGAAATTTTACCCATTCTGAGGAGGGGATGAGAGATAGAATAAGGGGAACGTGGAAGGAGCAAAAAGAGGGCAAGGAGTGGTAACTTGGATTTGTATGCAAAATTTCAATTAAATTATAACAATAAAAATGAATTCACAACATATCCAACCTTTTAGGACACAGTGAAAGCAGTGTTAAGAGGAAATGTTATAGTACTAAGTCCCTTCATAAAGAAATAAGAGATTTCTAGCAACTTAACATCACACCTGAAATTTCTAGAACAAAAAGAATCAAAGGCAGGGAATAGTCAAACTAAGGACTAAAATCAACAAAATAGAAACAAAGAGAACAATACAAAGAATCAATGAAACAAAGAATTGGTCTTTTTTTTGAGAAAATCAATAAGATAGACAAACCCTTATCCAAACTAAGACACAAAGAATATCTAATTAATAAAACCAGAAATTAAAAGAGTAACATAACAATATATACTTAGGAATCTGAAGAATCATTAGGACATACTTCAATAATCTGTACTCCATAAAATTTGAAAGTAGTAAAAATGGCCATCTTACCAAAAGCAAGCTACAGATTCATAGCAATCCCCATCAAAATTACAACACAATTCTTTACAGACTTTAAAAGAACAATACACAACTTCATATGGAAAAACAGCAACAACAAAAAAATACAGGATAGCTAAAACAATCTTACACAGGAAAACAATTTCTAGAGGCATCGCCACTCTTGATTTTAAGCTCTACTACAGACCTGATGTAATAAAACCATGCTATTGAAATAATAACAGACATGTTGATCAATGGAATTGAATTTTGATTCATTTCAAGTCCTAGGCATAAATTCAAACAACTATGGACACTTGATTTCATAAAAATAATACAATGAAATTAAGAAAACATTTTTAGCAAATGATGCTGTTTTAACTGGATGTCAGTATGCAAATAGATCCATATCTATTATCCCTCACAAAACTGTAGTCCAAATGGCTCAAAGACCTCAACACAAAATCAGATATGCTGACCCTGATAGAAAAGAAAGTAAGGAATAGCCTTGAAAACATTGGCACAGGAGAAAAATTCCTTAGCAAAACACCAATAGTGTAGGCATTATGATCAATAACTAATAAAAGAGACCTCATGAAACTGAAAAGCTTTTATATAGCAAAGAACACCAACAGTATGTCAGAAGGGAAGCCTACAGAATGGGAAAAGATTTTCCCCAACTTCTCATTTGACAGATGGCTAATATCCAAAATATTTAATGAACTCGAGAAACTAGAAAACAAAACCCAAATAATCCAATTTAAAAATGGAGTACAAACCTAAACAGAGAAATCTCAACAGAAGAATCTCAAATGACCAAGAAACACTTAAATAAGTATTCAACATCCTTATCCACCAGGGAAATGCAAATCAAAATGACTCCAAGATTCCACCTTACACTTGTCAGAATGGCTAAAATTAAAAACACAACTGATAGTTCATGCTGGAGAGGATGTGGAACAAGGAGAACACTCCTCCTCTGCTTGTGGAAGTGCGAATTTGTAAAACCACTTTGGAAATCAATATGGCAGTTTCTCAGAAAACTGGGAATCAATCTACCCAAGGACCCAGCTATACCACTCCTTGGCATATGCCCAAGGTACTCTCCATCCTATCACGAGGACACTTGCTCAACTATGCTCATAGTAGCTTTATTCATAATAGCAAGAAACTGGAAGCTATCTAGATATCCCTCAACTGAAGAATGGAAAAAGAAAATCTGGTACATTTACCCAGTGGACTATTACACCATTGTTAAAAGCAATGATATTGTGAAATTTGCAGGGTAGGAACTTGATAAAATAATCCTGAGTGAGGTAACCCAGACACAGAAAAACAAATGCTGTGGGACAATGCTTTTGTGCACTGTAAAGGTTTGTCACTCCTATTGTTTTAATAAACCACTGATTGGCCAGTAGCCAGGCAGGAGGTATAGGCACGGCAACCAGACTAAGAGAATACTGGGAAGAGGAAAGGCAGAGTCAGCCACCAGTCAGATGCAGAGGAAGCAATATGAGAATGCTTCACTGATAAAAGTGAAGCAATGTGGCTATACATAAACAGAAATTATGGGTTAATTTAAGTTGTAAGAGTTAGCTAATAATATGCCTGAGCTAATAGGTCAAACAGTGTATAATTATATAGTCCTCTGTGTTTCTTTGGGACTGAATAGCTGTGGAACCAGGCAGGACAGAAACTTCTGCCTACAGATAAGCATTGTGTGTGCTCACTTATAAGTGGATATTAGCTGTAAAGTAAAAAGATAATCATGCTATTGTCTACAGATTCTGCTAGGCTCTGGTACCAGAATACTCTGAATGTAGGACAAACATTAGGGAGAAAGTCCTGTGGCTGTCTTGGTGTCCCAGTCCCTCCACTTAAGACCTTGCCTGGTTACAGAAGAGGGCCAGTTCAGGACCCTGTCCTCTGAACTAGGAGTCTTTGCTATTAGTACTCTTAAAGATTCCAAGGAGTTTCCTTTGCGCTAGGTTTCCACCTTGCCCCAAATGCCCCCCCATTAGAGACATTTCTCCCAGTATTTACAGCCCCAGATGATCCTTTCTGTTCCTAACCCCACCTATCCCAAGTCCACCCATGAAATCTATTCTATTTCCCCTCTCCAGGGAGATCCTTGTGTCCCCCATTAATCCCTCCAGGCACTCAGTCTCAAGTCCTGTCGCCCGCATGCCTGTTACATACACTAAGACTGTAAGGGACAACAGGGTATGTATGAAACTAAGGGATGGGGTGTTTCTCTTCAGAAACATGTCCCTCCTGCCAGAGTTTCAGCAGGTTAAGAGAGAAGGGTAGGACCCTGGCTAATATAGAATACCTCCTGGTCCAGCCGGGCTTCAGAATAGGAATAGCTTCACGGGACCCATTTCATTTCCCACCAGGGCTACAACTTAACATCATGATTGCAAGTATGTGGATTGCTGACTCACTCATGCTGCTGGTAGAGAGGGGCTCCTTTCATAATAGAAATCCAAGAGCATGAGAAGGCTAGGGCCCACAATTCCTTTGCAACCCACATCTTAATAGTACCATCCAGGAGACCAAATATTTTATGCAAGTTACTCTTCCACTAGCTTTTATTTGAATTTTCTTGACATGGACATTTGCGGTGCAAATATTTTAAACGTGGAAAGTTTATCTTTCCTCCACTGAATTGTTTTTTCAGCTTTGTTGAAAAAATGTGTGGGGCATATTTGTGTGATTTCATTTCCATGTCATTTACTGTTCCACTGACCTGTGCATTTATCCTCTGCCAATACAATGCTGTCTTGATTATTGTAGATGCAGAGATATTAATATGAGGTGAGATTAGGCTTTTCAATTTTTTCTTCTACTTCAAACATGATTCAACTCTTTTAATATCTCTGTATTTCCATTTAAATTTCAGAATTATATTGTTTCTATCCATAAACAATCTTCCTGAGATTTTTATACAAAAGCCAATAAGCCTGTATAAACAACTTAGATAAAATTGACATTTCTACTCTGCTGATTTGTCTAATCAGAGAATAAGGCATGTTTGTACTTGTTTAAATTTTTTTAACCTTGCCATGTTTATTCTACAATTCTGAGCACACAATTTGTGTACATGTGGTTAAATATTAACACCTAAGTATTCTGCACTTTAAAGAATATGTTATATCATTTCATTAACAACTTGCTTCTATACATTTGATGGTTCACTGAAATATAATTAATTTTGATATGTTGGTCTTTGACCTTGAAAACCTGTTTGACTTAGTTCGGATGGATGATTTTGGTTTGGGTTTCAGATTCCTTGGGATTTCCCCTTGAGGTAACCGTGTCATTTGCATATAAACCACTGTGTTTTTTCCTTTCTCATCTGCATGCTTTTTCTTTTCATTTCATTCATTTAAATAACATTTTAAATCTAGTTTACATACTGACTGGCTTCCCCTCCCTCCTTTCCTCCTGAGTGCCCTCTACCCCCCCTTCTTCCTATCTACCTATCTTCCTATCTTCCTATCAATCCTCCCCACCCACTCCTTTCCTCTCCATTCAGAAAGGCGGGCCTCCTAGGGACTTGAACAAAGCAAGGCACATCAAATTGAGACAGGACTGAGCTCCTCCCCTTATGTCAAGGCTGGGAGAGGTTTTGTCATGCTTTTTCTTTACTTTTCTTGTCTTATTGTACTAATACCTACAGTATACACCTGGGAATTTGTTAAATGGTAATTCTTGTTTCTAGTAAGGTGGAAGGGATATATTCATGGCTAACAGAGTGAGAGCTGTGCTTTGTAGCAACACATTTAGGTAGGTTTCATGTTGTCACTGAAAGAACATGAGTATTTCCATATAGATTTCAAAACAATATTGTTTCTATCCATAGACAATCTTGTTGAGGTTTTTATCTGAACTTGAAAGTGTACTGGACTTATTGATTTCCATGTTTAAATAATATCATATGTATTTGTAAGTTGAAATTTCTGGGGACTTAGAAGAAACACTGAACTTGAATTCTACCAGGTTGAATAACTGACTAGGACTTCATTATCATGAAGAGTTATAATGTCACAAAATCAGAGGCAAATTAATTTTAGTTCCCTAAATATCCATTAATTGCATACTTGTGTGTGTGTGACAGAAAATCTTTTCTCCTATCAAGTAAAACTTTTAGAATTTGTTAACAGACCATGATGTGATCTTCCACCAGCCCAAAAGCTAAGTTTGTCAGATAGGAACCAAGAGTGAATATAACTTCTATCTTCTTTACTAACTCAACTATTATCCTGACCAATGTACTTGGTGAATTCCTTGATTTATCATGTTCTTTGTTCTATAACTAACAAAAGCTCCAGGAACCACTTCTGTGATTGAACACATTGTTCAAGAATTCATGTCTTGAATCATTGCTATTTATATTTAGACAAGAATAAACTTAACTCTTACATTCTTTGAACTGAGAACTGTGCTTTTAAACAAAATGTTAAGGCAATGAAAGAACATAAAGCAAAAATGCAAAGGGCCAGTTCACACAATGCCTAAATGAAGAAGGAGTTATACAGTGTCCTCTGAAGATGATGGAATTAGCTAGCTTTGCAACTATGACAACGCACCTAGTACAGGTTTACTTAGATCCCAGTTTCAGAATTGTACAAGCATGATTCTGGGTGGCAGGCATAGTACTAAGCTACATCACATTGATAATAAGCAGTTTGAGGGATGTCCCAGTAGCTCTTCACTGTTCTACAAAAGCACAGTCTTCTACAAACTGAGAAGTACTTAGCCACACCCTGGCAACTCTTCTTTTGTGGTTTGTTTTTGGATAAACATTAAACATATCCTGGAACTACAGACAAGAAGCTGCTCCCCAGTGTGAACCAGTTTTAGATGAGTGAACTGCAAGGCAACCTGTTCCAGAATGCTCTTTGGGGGGCAATCTTGACTACTCCCTGACAGTGTGTCTACAGTATACTTTTGAGATTAAGTAATATTCTTTTCTACTTTGCTATTTGTGTGTATTTGTGTGTATTTTTCTAATTCTTTGAACAAGACACTAAGAACTGGTCCACAAAATGTCCAGACAGTGACCCTTGATGACTTGCCAGACAAATTTAGCTCAGAGGCCAGACTCTAACTGAATATCTTTCCTTTACTATTTTTGCTTACCTATTTTATAAACTGTCTTTATCTACTTTTTCAACTTTCTTGTCTCCTTTTAAAACTTCCATGGTCTGCCATCAATCAGCAGGCACAGGATGGACAGTTAAAATCAATTAAGGTGTCCACCTCTTACCTTTGCAAGGGTAGCTGCATCATGGAACTAAGTAAATTAAACCCATTCCAAAACAAGACAAATCTTTTCATTAGGTCAATATTTGTATGGCCACCATGAGTAGTCTGTGTTCTCATTTTCCTGAGTTGATTTCTTTAAACATTTCACTACCACATTCTAGGGACTTTATCTCAAAAGACTGTAGGGTAAAATGGTAAGTCAAAGAAACCCACTCTGACCCTCAAACAAGAGCCAGTGAAGGAAACCACCCAGGCACTAAAACCAGAGCCAGTGAAAGAAACACACCCTGGCCCTGAAACTAGAGCCTAAATGCTAAAAGGTATCAATAAAAGAAACACACCCTGGCCCTGAAACCACAACCAAATCTGCCTTTGACATACTGAGCATGAAACCAACCAATCCCTGAGCAGAAAAACCCACCAAACTGAGCATGAAATCCAGCCAAACTGAGCTTGTCCAAGCTGACCAATTCCCACCCTGAAACTCTTGTCCCTGGAAAAACCCTGCACCTAAGAAGCCCCACATAAGCCCTGTGCCTGTTCAGTTGGCAACTGCCCTTTTCCACCCTGGCAGAGACAGCCATTCTCCTGGATTCCTCCTTACCCAAATAAATCTCTTGAAAGAGTTTTGAGTGAAGACATTTATTTGGTGAATTAGAGTAGAATCTCTGCTGGGAAACTCTCTTTGCAGAGTGGAACAGAGAAGCAACAGATACCTCTGCAGGGAAACTCTTAGGGGAGCAGAGAAGAAGTAACAACTTTTCGCTGGAGCCTGAGCAAATTGTTGCATTTCTGCAGAGATTTCTTCCTTAACAGAGTGAAGCAGAAGAAGTAATAACTTGGGCTAGAGCTGAGAAGAAATGGATCTTTCTGCTGGGAAACTCCCTTAGGAGAGTGGAGCAGACTTTTCTGTAGCAGCTCTCTCACAGGGTTGCCACATCCTGTGGGGAGAGCATACCACCGAAACCCAGCTTCAGGTATAGCCTGACTTCCTGACAAGTCAGAACAATGCCTTTCTCTTCACAGCCATGAGTGTCCAGAATGCTAAGCCTTCACAGTTATAGGTATAGCCTGACTTCCTGACAAGTCAGAATATCTTTCTCTCCAGAGCTGTAACACTTGCAGGTATAGCCTTGACTTCCAACAGTCAGGATACCTTTCCCTCCAGAGCTGTAACACTTGCAGGTATAGCCTTGACTTCCAACAGTCAGGATAACTTTCCCTCCAGAGCTGTAACACTTGCAAAGATAATCCTTAGAGTCAAGGACACAAGGACACAGTCTATTTTGCAGTTTAATCTAACATAATTAGGGGAATAATTCTTCTCTATTTAGGGGAAACCTTTCATAAAATTGATAAAGCTTATAAAACATCTTATGAAGTATTCTTTTCTCATTTCCTACCCAGACCCTGAGGAGGAAGACACCGTTAGAATTTCCTCAATTTTACTTAATTGGGCCTATGGCAAGTCAGGGCTATCTTTGGGGATTTTTTTTGTTAATTAAACTTATCTATTTTACACACTGTATGCAGTTTCCACACCCATTCCATCCCCTCTCCACCTTGATGCTCCTCCATCTACTCTATCCTGTTTCTGTTCAGAAAAGTGCAGGTCTCCCATGTATATCAACAAAACATGGGATATCAAGTCCCAATAAGACTAAGCAACTCCTCTTGTATTAAAGCTGGGCAATATAACCCAGTATGAGCAATAGTGTACCAAAAACCTACAGAAGAGTCAAAGACCACCCCAGCTCTGACTGTTAGGAGTCATACAAGTAGACCTCACATATCTGCAGAGGGCTTAGGTTAGTCCCATTCAGGCTCCCTGGTTGTAAATTCAGTCTCTATGGGCTACTATAAGCCCAGGTTAGTTGATTCTGTGGTTTTTTTTTTTTTTGTGATATCCTTAACTGGTGTGGGAAGTCCTTCTGTATATGTGTGTTACTTTTATTGATTAATGAATAAAACTGTTCCAGCCAGTGGCTTGGCAGAATAGAGCTAGGCGGGAAAACTAAATTGAATGCTAGGAGAAAGACAGCAGAGTCAGGGAGACACCATGTACTCTCCAGAGAAGACAGATGTGAGCCGCAAGCTGGAACCCTGCTGGTAGGCCATGAGCCTTGTAGTAAAATATAAAATTATAAAAATGGGTTAATTTAAGATGTTAGAGCTAGCTAGAAATATTTTTAAGCTATTGGCCAAACAGTATTACAAATATAGTTGTTGAGCTTATTTCAGGTCTGGGCAGCCTGGAATGAATGAGCAGCCTCTGCCAACGTTTGACTCCTCTGGCTCCTACAATCCTTCCTCTTTCTCTTCAGTAGGATTCACAAGGTTGGCCTAATGTCTTGTTGTGGGTCTGCATCTGTTTCCTTCAGTTGCTGAATGAAGTCTCTCCAATGAAAATTGGACTAGGCACCAATCTGATTATACCAGAATATTGTTTAGGCATCATTAGATTGACAAGTTTTTTTTTTCTTCAGTAAAGTTTACTTCTATCCCAGGCTCTGGGCCATCCAGATAGTGTCAGGGGTAGGCTCACTCTCATGGTATGGGTCTGATTGATCTGTGGGGTTGAGCACACACACAATCTCTGCATCACCCTCACCCTGCACTTCCAAGCACATCCCTTAGGCAGGAAAGATTGCAGGTCAAAGGTTGTATGGCTGGGTTGGGATCACAATAGCCCCACTTGACTTATTCCCTGGACACAGGACACGGCCACTTCAGACTAAGTATCCACTCTTGCTAGGAGTCTTAGCTGGTGTCATCCTTGTAGGTTCCTGGGAGTTTTCCATGCACTAGGTTTCTATCTGACCCTGAAATGCCCCTCATTTCTAATCCTCTCTTTTAGCATTCTTCCCTTCCACTCACCCCAAACCTGATCCCTCGTGTCCTCATCTCCATTCATCCTCAGTCAACCAATGAGATCTCTTCTATTTCCCCTTCCCCAGGAGACCCAAATATCTCCCCCTTGGCCATCCCCACTTGTTACCTTACCTCACTCATCTGTGGATTATAGCATGGTTATCCTTTACAACTAATATCCACTTATGAGTGAGTATGTAACATATTTGTCTTTCTGGGTCTGGGTTATCTTACTCAGGATGTTGCATTTTGTTGAATTTTTTTTCAACATCTAATAAGATGATCATGTATTTTCTTTTTCTTTTCAATTTGTTTACTTGGTAGATTATATCAACAGATTGTCATATGTTGAACCATCCCTTAGTCTCTGGAATGAAGCCTACTGGATCATGGTGGATGATATTTTTGATGTGTTATTGGATTTGGCTTGTGAATCTTTAACTGAGTATTTTTGCAAATATTCATAAGGGAAATTGGTCTGTAATTCTCTTTCTTTGTTGAATCATTCTGTGGTTTGGCTATCATGACTATGGCTTCAGGAAATAAATTTGGCAACATTACTTCTGTTTCTATTGTGTGAAATAATTTGAGGAGTATTGGTATTAAGTCCTCTTTTAAAGTCTGATAGAATTCTTCACAAAATTTGACTGGCCCTGGACATTTTTTTTTCTAGCTGGGACACTTTTAATAACATATATCCTTAGGGGTTATAGGTTAATTTATACAGTTTATCTTATCTTGATTTAATTTTGGCAATTGGTATTTATCAAGAAGTTTGTAATTTCTTTTATATTTTCTGGACTACAGGTTTTGAAATTATGACCTAATGATTCTCTGGACATCCTTGGAATCTGATGTTACAGTCCCCTTTTTGTTTCTGATTTTGTTGATTTGGGTATTTTCTCTGTGTCTTTTTTTAGTTAGTTTGGGTAAGGGTTGGTCTATCTTATTTATTTTCTCAAAGAATTAACTCTTTGTTTCATTGATTATTTTGTTGTTCTCTTTGTTTCTATTTTTTTTAATTTGGCCCTCAGTTTGATTATTTCCAGAGTTGTACTCCTCTTTGATGTGTTTGTTTCTTTTTGTTCTACAGCTTTCAGGTGTGCTGTTAAGTAGCTAGCATGAGATT